>RJWM01007626.1:0-76783 GCA_004363535.1 Dasyprocta punctata | reverse complement strand
CCTTCCGGGAATCGTGCCTAATTAGGTGCAGTTCCGGACTCAAAATGGCTGTGCCTCGCTCTCCCTCGGGGGTGGGGGGGGTGGGGGCCGCCGGGTTCACTCACTCGCCCGCTCGCGACCACCTCGCTCCACGGTCGACCGTCGTCTCTGCCGTCGCGCCACACCACAGCAAATCCACCGGCAGCTCCCCCGCGCATCAGGAGCACCAGGATCGTACCTTCTCAGCGCGGGTCGCAGCGCTGATTGGGTTCCGCTCCAGACAGGTCTCTGTCTTTATTTCATTCTTTTACTCTTTCCATGGGCTACAGTTCTCGTTTTAGATTCTTCTTGGGTCCAGAGGACCCATCTCCCTCTTTTTTCCTTCTCTCTGTTATTATATTAGTTTATATTCCAGCATTTTGATGGTATATTCAGGGAGCCTCCCTGTCACGGTGTCATCTGGGCGCGGCCATCTTGGAGGACCAGGATAGATACTTTAAACAACAGCCATTGTGGTCTCTAATTCACAAACATTAGACCAAGGCTGACAGACTCTTTTTTATCATTTATTATTTTTTAAAAGAGTTTTGATGGTGCCGAGGATCATACAAGCCAAGTGCTGTGCCCCTGAGCTACCCCACAGTCCTCAAAGCGGATTTTCCGGAATGCTGATTCAACAAGTGGGAGAAAGGGCTCTTGTACGGTAGTTACCTGGAGACGTGTGGCTCACAAGTAGCCCACACTCAAAACACAATGAACACCAGCAGAGCAAAATCGAAGGTCCGTTTCCAAACCTGTAGGCTCTAGGCTAAATATCACTGCTGGGAGGAACCTCCCGGCGTCATCCCCGTCTTCCACACGCGTCCTATCCTCCTATTCTTCTTCACATTGCTCTATTACCTTCCACCGTAAGCATTGGTTGAAAGGAAATCTACTAAAATGCCATGAAATCTTAAACATTTGCTCCTTACGTGTTACGGCTACTGTTTACATCATAGTTTTATCAATTTGTTCACTGACTAAAGTTTTTTTTAAGGAAGTTTTAAAAAGACATTTGTCCTAAAAAGTCAATTTCTGTGGAGATGGCAGCTAAGAGTCATGACTGCATAATTTCTGTGCTGTGAATCGCTTGTCGATAAGATCTGACTCACCCTGGAAGTTCAGGCCCTGGTGTTTCATCTTTGCAAAAAAGGAGGTGGTCAGGATGGCCTCTTCTCCTTCCCAGACGAGCTGTGATCAAAAATTGTTTAAAGCTTAAAAATGTCTTACAATAAAAGACATTGCCAGTGATTCCTCTCAAGATACTTCCCCTTGCTTCAGATACACTTATTCCATTATTCTTGCTGCTTTCTAAAGCAGCTCTAGAAGTCATCTTTTGTGAATGTCTTTACAAGGTGTGATAAAAAGCACAGTGACTGCGGCTGCTGAGTGCCGTCCAGCGGAAGAGCAGGCTCACATAGACTTCGTGGTGTGTTCCCGTCCACTGTGTCCACTGGGCCCGGCACAGTGGGGCTTCTGAACCTTCCCCAAACTCAAAATGACCATGAAAAGTCAACATTTTGGTTAAAT
This sequence comes from Dasyprocta punctata, assembly GCA_004363535.1. NCBI lineage: Eukaryota > Metazoa > Chordata > Mammalia > Rodentia > Dasyproctidae > Dasyprocta > Dasyprocta punctata. Next base: position 75,235 of record RJWM01007626.1, on the reverse strand, counting down.
TTAGGACATAGAGGCAACCATAACAGCACAACTGAAGACACTAAAGGAAGAGGACTTGTAGAACTGCTTCAGAAAGTGGCCAGGATGATGGGAGGAGCGCGTTTGCAGTGAGGGAGGACTTTGAAGGGGATAAACGGCGACGTGTCTTTTACTGTAATAATTAAAAAGTATTTAACTTAATCTGCTGGAAGATAAAATAGGTAAAACTCTTGAAGATATAGGCACTGACAAAGACTTTCTGGATAGAATCTCAATGGCACAAGAAATAATGCTGAGGATCAATAAATTAAAAAGCTTCCGCACAGCAAAAGAAACAATCAACACAGTGAGGAGACAACCTGCAGAGGGGAAAAAAATATTTGCCAGTTACTCCGTTTGAGGAATACACAGTGAACTCCAGAAAATCAGACACCCCCTCCAAATGAAAAAGATCCAGTAAAAAAATGGGCAACTGAAATGAATAGACACTTCACAGAAGAAGCACGAATGACCAGTAAATGCATGAAAAAAATGTTCAACATCGCTGGGTTTTAGAGAAATGAAAGTGAAAACAACATTGGTGTGGTAGCATATGTCTGTAATCTCAGCACCTGGGAGGCTGAGGCAAGAGGCCTTCTGTACATCTCAGACCAGCCTGGGTTATATGACGAGTTCAAGATCAGCCTGGACTACATAGTGAGACCTTTTCTCAACAAAATAAAACAAAATGAAACAAAAACAGCATTGAGATGCCATCTTACTCCAGAAAGAATGGCTATCATCAAGAAATCAAATAGTAACAAATCCTGGCCAGGATGTGGGAAAAAAGAAACCCTTCTGCTTTGTTAGTGAGAATATATAAACTAGTACAACCACTGTTGAAACCAGCAAGGAGATTCCTCAAAAAACTAAAAATAGAAATCCCATTTGACCCAGATGTTCCCCTTCTAGGGGTCTCCCCAAAAGACTTAAAGCCATCATATTACAAGGATGCATTTGTACCCAGGTTTATAGCTCACAGTTTGTGCTTGCTTTGGCAGCACAGATACCATATAGCAGCACAATGTATAACAGCTAAATCTTGGGAACATCCTATGTGTCCATGAACAGATGAATGGATAAAGAAAACGTGGTTTTTATACATAGTGAAGTACTACTCTGCCATAAAGAAGGATAAATTTGAAGCATATTTTAGCTAAATGGATGTATCTTAAGCCCATAATGTTAAGTGAAATAAATCAGACACATAAATTTAAATATTACATGGTTTCTTTTATATGAGAAAACCAAAAATATAAATTGTAAACTAAAAGATAAATAATAGGAAACAGGGAGATCTTTCTCAAATGGGAAGGAAACAAGAGACAGAGGGAGGGAGAAAGGAGGACAGGGAAAGGAAATGGGGAAAAAAAGAAGAAAAAATGGAAATAGAGCTTCTGTAAATAAGAAGGAGACCAAGAGTGGGAAGGAGCAGACAAGGATGGAGGAGCAGGGCACAAGGGTGAGAATTAAGATGTGTTCTGTACACGAACCAACTCCCTGCCATAAATGTAATCTTTACGTACCGCAAACATGAACTAATGAAAAATTGAAAAAAAATAAAAAGCACACGCCCCATTGGTTACATATTCACCATACTTTCTGATCACATCACCTAGATTGATTGTATTTTTCTGAGTTCTGGGCCTTCCCCTGACAGTCTGACTCTGGCGAGACAGGGTTGCGGTGGGTACTATCCAGGGTTGCAGGCTGTTTTTCTTTCTCATGGTCAACTTGATAAAGCAGCCAGTGTCTAAACAGCTAAATTTTCTTTCTTAGTGCTTTGTGTTAAAATCCATCTAAGCCTATTTGTTCTTCGTTTTTTGTTTTTTTGGGACCAGTTGTCAGGAGAGGTTTGCAGAATTGAAAGAATCTCTTTTTCTTTTTTTCTCTTTCTTGTGATCACAAAATAACCATGTTAAACCTTTATAATTGAGCAGAACTGTGGCATAGATAAAATACATGTTTGCCCATTATCAGCCCTGCTGAATTTCCATGTGGTACTTTGGTGATTTTAGTCACAGTGAGATTATCTGACTGCTGGCATCTCTAACAGCCGCCCTCAGATAAAATCTTTGTCCTGATCCTGTCCGTGCGGATGGGCTATTTAACCATATCCGAATTCCTCTTTCTCCTCCAGCTCCTTGTGAACATGGAAGATATTAAAGTCCGTGAAATGCAGATTTTTCACTACAAGAAAAAAATAGCTGAATCGGAGACTAAATTAAAGCATCAGCAGAACCTATATGAAGCCGTGAGGTCAGACCGGAATCTGTGTAGCAAAAATCTGGTTGAGGCGCAGGTAGGCAATACATTTGTCTTTACACTCGATTCCTCTCCACACTAGGTAGAAAGCAGTTTCTGTTGTCCTAACGGCAGGGTTTAGGACAGATCAAGAAAGAAAGCACACGCAATTCACCTGAAAAAGATCAGTTTATGTAGGACGGTCAGGTTATTGGAAATGGAAATGACACAGTGCAACAGGATGTGGAGATCATGATCCAGTTTTTAATAATTATGTAGAATTGGCCTTCTCCTCTTTGCAGGTTTTAAAACTGCTGCTGACTACCAAGGCACAGAGGGCAACAGTGTCGGAATTGCAGAACTTTGCTTTGAAATCTTTAAGTTGTATTTGTGTGCTTTCAATCCCATTAATTAAATGAGGGAATGCAGCCCGTGTGAGATAGTTGTTATGCACAGTCTGCACGTGTCTCCTGAGACTGTTTTGAGCTATTGCTATAGATATTTTGAGGTTGGTGGGCACAGAAGAAAAAGGAATAGCCCACTCATAATTGCTCAGGTGAACTTTGTTTTCGAAAAGCTTCTCTTAAAACCTCTTGAGAATGTATTGCACTTTTATAGGGACAGTGATGCTTATTTCATTCACTTTCTGATGTTCCTCCTTTCATTTTGTTAGGACGAAATCACAGAAATGAAGAGAAAGTTAAAGATTATGACCCATCAAGTAGATCAGCTGAAAGAAGAGATCTCTGCCAAAGAGTCTGCCCTGGTGAAGCTGAATTTGGAGCAGCAGCGAATAGAAAAGGAAAAGGAAACCCTGAAGGTAGAGACCTTACCTAGCCCATTCCCCGGAGGCAGCCCCTTCCCACGGAGGCCGCGGGCCGGGCAGCGTAGAGGCTGCCTGTGGCCCGGATTGCTCCTGCCCCTAACCCGCCCACTGGCGTTGCAGGAGGATAGTCCTGCCATCTTTGTTCGGGTTCCTTACAGGCCAGGCTGCTGGTAGAGCAGGAAGGGAGAGGTGGCGATGCACAGCATTGAGCTCATTTCTGAGGGCCACCATGCATCGGTGGAAGCGGGCCTACCAGACTGGCAGAGTCCGAGTCTTTGAGCTTGCAGGCTCACTACTGTCCCCTCACATTCACAAGTCCAGCCCTTCGCAGACATCCAAGTGACCCGAACTCCTCCCTGGGCCATAGACAGGTAACACTTTCTCCTCCTAATCAGTGTTCCTTCACATGCACTTGGCTTTTCTGCCTGCAGTATCACTGAGAGGCAGAGTTTGGTCCGCCTTTGCTTTGCCTTCAGCAGAATCCATAGGTCACTTTGCCTCTGGACCAAAGAACCTTGTCGCTCTGGTCCAGTGATTGCCTCTGTCTCCACAGATCTTACTAAGACACCCCATTCTATTTTATTTTTTGTGGCACTGAGGATTGAACCCAGGCCCTTGCACTGAGCTGCACTCTCAGCCTTTTTTATTTTTATTTTGAGATGTGATCTCACTAAGTCACTCAGTTGCCCAGGTTGGGCTCAAACTTGTGATCCTTCTGCTTCGACCTCCCAGAGTGCTGGAATTATGGGTGTGCACCCCCACATGTGGCTAGACATGCTCTTTTGAACCTGCTTGGTTAGAGTATATTATGTCTGCTAACGTAAGGACTCGTTCTAAGAATGCATAGCAAATAATTATACCTTTTCAAATCCCCCACCACATATGTTTTACTACTCATATCATTAATCCTGATGTCATTTCCTTTTTCCCATTCAGTCCAGTAGATTTCCATTCTGCCTCACTTGAGCAAAGAATTCAAAAAGGAACTACTGAAATGATAATACTTTTATTATGCAAGATATTCATGGATGCTTAAGAGCCATTTGTAGGAACTGTTTGTAACATAGAGAGAGGTCGGGCACCTTGGTTTCACACGTATTAGCTTTCAAAGACTGTCCTGATTTTGAAAATGTGTATCTAGCATTGGACAGATTTAATGCCACATTTCCTTGATTCTAAGATGCCATGGATTGAAATATGCACTCTCAATTTAATAATGGCTTTGGCAACCTAATGATAGGATTTCATGGAAATAGAAGTACTACATTAAATTAATTTAAGGTACATTTGGTTTGAGAAAGATTAAACTCTAACAAAAGTGCTTTTACGAAAGAGACACAGTAATTGATGTATTTACTCGAGACTTTCATCTTTCTCACTCTAACTTATCATGGAAAAAGAATAGAAAATTCTGCATATATATATATATATATATATATATATAGAGAGAGAGAGAGAGAGAGAGAGAGAGAGATACATCTATTTTCTAAAATTTGAAAGTATTCCTCATCTTTGCCTGGCTCCCCTTGTGCAAAATTTTATGGGGGGCAGTTTGTGACAAGGGTGGGCGTCTTGTGGCAGGATGGGGTTTACATGTTGCTGAGTAAATCAGAAGAACCTGATAAACATTGCTACACCAGGGGTCTCATGCACCGTATCAGCATCTCCAGCGTAGCCTGCTTGGTGTGCCATCTCTTTCCCCTGGAGGGTGACATTGGCTCTTCATCTCCCAACTGATGCTCTAGTCAGAAGAATAATGATCACCCATAATGGAATCCAGGGTGGAACTAACCACCGTCTCCAAACTCCTGCTCTAAATGAAGCAACGCCTTAAACACAAGATCACTTAGGCCCTATTCCTTAGAATTTGACCTTAGTGTTTGTTTTAATTATGCTCTCCATCATCAGGCCTCTATGCCTATAGCTCCAAAGAAGCATCATAGTGACATGGAACTAAGGGTGATAGGGTCCTGTTGTGTGGCCCTGGGCCAGCAGAGTTGGTCGCTCTTGGACGTGAAGGGTGATTGAAAGACTTCTGCTCTGGAGACTGAGCTCCAGACGAGGAATCTTGGGTCTGGATGGCCTTAGGTCATTGATTATAGGGTTTGCTTTCGTCTGACGGTGGAACTAGTAATACTTTTTCTCTCAGCCTCTCCCATTAAGGGAAGAACAGGGAGCAGAGAAAGGATGCCTGCTTGATTTATTATTTGAGGTGATCCAAGGGTGACTTGCCGTCGTGCTCCAGCTGGATAATTCGGGCCTATCATCAAGGCCGTTTGATATTCTTTCGAAAAATACGGCAACTCAAATGTTGAGTTTCGGCCTCTTGACTTTTATAATCTAAGAATTTGAATCATGTTTCACATAGGTCTCCGAATTTCATGCCTCTGAAGTTTGCAAATCAACACCCTGGGGAAAAGGGCAGATTTCCTAGTAACTTTGCTCCGAGAGACATTTATCTTGTTATTGAGAGTTCTGCAAAATGATGTGTGTGTGTGTGTATCCCTGACGGAGGGCCAAGCCCCTGCCTGCTTGGTAGACCACGAGGTGGTTCTTGCCAGGACACGGCAATGTACTGCTTCTCAAACCCTGAGACAAACAACTGTAGGTTCTTCTCCTCCTCTTCCCTCACCCCGCAACCAAAACGTCTTGCTCTTCCCATCTTACTTTTCCTTTTCCGGTTGCTCCCAGGGTTTCTTGACTCCCTGGGAGTCTGGACATTGTCAGTACATTATGACTATGACAGAATGCCAGTAATCCTCTGTAGATGTGGCCACATCTGCGTCCCTCTGCCCATTCTGCCCTAGTCCCACTTCAGCCACACTGATGGAGCCATCTTGTTCATGGCCTGTGTTGCAGGCCTAGGAAGCCCCTTATTTTGTCTTGTCATTTCTAAGTCATCTCGTATCTATATGACAGTGCTCTGATTCTTGGTGAATAATTCAGCAGCAATTTCCTACGTCCATAGCTCAGCATCACATTAGGGACGGGCTTCAGGGCACCATGTCCCTTCTCTTCATGGGCTCTAGCACGACACACAAAGGGAGCTGTCATCAGTGTGTGTGTGTGTGTGTGTGTGTGTGTGTGTGAGAGAGAGAGAGAGAGAGAGAGAGAGAGAGAGAGAGAGAGAGAAGCCTAATGACTCTCAAGGCCAGAAGATTTCTTAGTGTTTCATGCAGGAACTGATGAGACTCTCACAAATACGGCTTTTGAAATATGATTTGTACCCAGAGCTAAGTTAGATGATACACAGTCCATAAACATGTACTGTAACATTGTACAATCATGGGGGTGCTGACTAAAGGGTGTGTTCTCCCATCTCATTACAAACTTTGTGCCCCCAGTAACACTTTGACAGGTGCAGAAACCCCGGGTCCCACCTAAGACGCTGTGTGATGGGCTTTTGGGTGCACAGCAGTTGTTCCTATCTTTACTGGGTGAGACAGCTGCGATTTATAGCTGCTGAATGTATTAGACCCAAGGTATTTTGTTGATGTTAACATTTGCTGCCAGCATCTAATGCCACATCTTGTTTGCAGCCCATAAATTTATGACATAAGGAGACCACTCAGAATTTTGATATATTATGAAAAAAGCACCCAGCAATGCCAAACGCATGAATGGTTTTACATTTCAGACAGATACTTTTACATGCCGTTGATTGCATTTTAATATAGCAGGGGTTTCATTTTGTTCTGCTGATGGATTCTGATCAGCTCTTGGCACTTAGGAACAGAGAAGTGAGTATTGCAGATATGGGAAAATAAAAGTTTTATTAAAGAAAGCATGAGCCAAACAGGTATTTTAATGCCGTCTCTGCTGTCACCTTAAAAGATTATGGAAACAGGAAGGCTGGTTCTTCCCTCTCTTTCTGATCAGGCAACCCCACTAAGTGGCAAATACTAGACCACGTCTTAACTGAGTGAATAGTTCTTTTTCCTTGTCCCTAGACCAAAACGTATTTCATGAATGAAAAAACAAAATGCCATGAAACAAACTCTTGGTTGTATAGTAGTGTGTTGTATTTAATTTGTCACACTCCACATGTATTACTAGGTGCCCAGCATTCCCTTCTGTTTGAGGTGTGGGATTCATGGTGCTTAGTCTTCATCAATTAGAAGCAGACCTTGCCTGAGTTAACTTGCTTGATGGGCACTGGCAAGTCTAGAGTTTGCTACCATCTTGGTAACCTCTTCTGAATGAATGGTCATGGAGGACCCAATATTTACTTGAAGGGAAACAATTACACCTCTTCTACTGTTGTTGGTAGTGTGTAAAGCATTAACACTTTGGGGATTTATGTCATCTTGTCGTCTTCCCTGTGGCCCAGGCATGAATGATAACAGACTTCTCCTTGTTCCTTTCTTCTTGCCCTAACCTGCTCAGTTATGTCACTGGGCATAACTCTTTCATAACTCATAGACTCTTTAAAAGACACATTCTTCAAAGGACACATATTCTTTAGCATAGTGACTTTGGTTCTGCCTTGCGTACTCTTTATGGTGCGTGGTCTGTGGGGTCCTTTTCAGTCCAGCCCAGTTCAGGTGTTTGGCAGATTCTCCTCCTACTGTTCTGTATCTACTACTCCAGTTCAACTACCTGGGTAGGTGGGTGGTGTCACTCAATCTGGCAAATACGTCATCTATTGAGTGGTCTGCTTGCCTTTGTTCACACAGCCTGACTGTTTGATACTGTCCCCTAACACATACCCCTCCATGTGAGTCAGATCTGTCCACTGCTAAGATACTGTGGTTGTGTCTAGATGTCCCCCCAAAGCCTCATGTGGTCATAGGTGGGGCTTTTTCGAAGGTGGCTGAATCTGGAGCTGTGATGCTGGAATTGATTCATAATGTAATGTTAGGCTCAAGGGCAGTAGGATTGAGGGTATGAGTGCTACCTGCCCTAAGTAGCCTAGACAAGATAAAAGGGGCAGAAAGACGCTGTTAAGGCTCCTTCTTTCTCGCTTGGCTACCTTCTGTCCACCACAAACTGTTCTCTGCAATGCCTGTCTGACATTCAGCCTGCCTTGGAGCCAGCAGATTATGGATTAAAACCTCTACAAATTGTGAGCTAAATAAACCTTTCCTCCCTTAACTTGTAAGGCTTGAGTATTTTGTCTCAGCAACAGGAAAAGTAACTAAGGCACAAGGGCTTCTGATTCTTCCCCATCAACCTCAGGCCAAAATAGAAACTCTTTCCTGTGTATTCTTGAGTCCTTTTCCACAGACAGAAGCAGTGAGCACATTCAGCTGTTATTAGCTGCACTCGTCATTACTGATGGATGATGAGTTCTCAGTGTTACTCATCTCCTGTACGTGATTTGGAACTATGACCCCGGAGGGAGCCCATGCTTCGACATCAAAAGATCTTCCTTCAAATCTCAGTCTGCTGATAACTGTCTCTGTGGCCTTGAGCAAGCTATTTGCTTTTCTTTGTCTCCATAACTGCATTCATAAAACAGAGATAAGAGGTTTGCAATGTCTGGGATTTCTTATGTCACAAAATACTTTTGGGCTAGAAGTGGATGTGTACTTTGATGAGAAGAATTTTGCTTTTCAACTTACCTGTCCATAGCACCATTTACCCATCAGTTCTATGAGTTTCCTGTGCCTTCAAGGGGCAAATGAGGTGTGAGCATTCTGAGAAATGTCCCTGATGATCCCAGCTCAAAGTTGCCTTTGACCTGTTGTAACATCAGTTCACTGTCTGCATGATAAGAAAAAAGATATTGAAAAATTATTGCCTGGATTTATTAATATTTACATAATATTTGTCTATCTTATCATCTCGTCTGGAGTGGAAGTGTCTTAGGACTGGGACCTAAGTATCTTTTTATACCGTGATGTCCTTCCTGTCCCCTCAGAATGTTTTACAAGATAGACACTGTGGCTGTCATCTTCGACTGATTTAGTGTTTGCTCACAATGGATTTTCTCTTTGTAGTGAGTGTACTGCTGGTTTTTAGGGCCATTACAGGAGCTAGGATACACAGAAGCCTCCTCTATCCTCACCCCACAAACTCCCCTGCAGTGTTCTTAATGCATCCTCCTGTCACAAGATAGAATGGCGCTGCCTGCCCACGGAGCCCCTGAATCAGCGTGGCAGAACTCTCCCAAGGGCATAACTCAGCATAAACATGACCTCTGTAATGGGCAGTGTGTGTGTGTGAATGTGAGTGTGTGCACTGTTAGTTTCTTTGGCACGTGAGAGTGATCAAACAGGATTAAATAAAGCACTGGGAGGAAGCGGAGTAGCACAACTGCACATCTCATCCAGACCCAGTGGTCCTGGTTTGTGCAGCTGCTGAATAAACTTCGTCAGCATCATTCACTGTTTTTCAGGCTGAGCTGCAGAAGCTGCGACAGCAAGCCCTCGAGACCAAGCACTTCATTGAAAAACAAGAGGCAGAAGAGAGGAAGCTCCTGCGAATCATTGCGGAAGCTGACGGGGAGAGGTTGAGGCAGAAGAAGGAATTAGATCAGGTAGAAGCTCCTCCTCCTCAGGCCCTTGTTAGTGGTCACAGGACTCAGTCTCACTTTTTGTGAGTTCTCTGTCCTCTCTAAACCCTGCCATACAAGCCTACTAGAAGAGCAGTAGTGGTCATTCTTGCATCAATTATGAAATAGTCTCTCATTTACTTGATTCTTATTTATAAGCACTCCCTAGGTGTCAGTTGTTTCTCTAGACACCGGGGACATACACTAGCCAACAAGACAGTGAGGCTCCTGTTCTCAGGGCAGTATGATCCATCGTATATAATAGCCATTAATAATTATGTAATTTGGGAGCTGGGAACTCAGATGCATAATATGATGGTTAGGAACATAAATACTTTTAGGGACCTTGCAGAGAGAAACTACTGCAAGACAGTAAGAAATGACAGAACTTGACAAGAATGTAGAAATGCATAAAGGCATCCCAATTTAAATATTAAAAGTGGGTTGAAAAAGCAAAGAAAATGAGCTGTCCATGGGCCAAGGATTATTAGACTGTTGCTATTACTGATTATTTGTTGTCCAGTGATTTCTCTGCCTAAGGAGATTACAAATACTACGAGGGTTGGTTGTCTAGCAGGCTGTTTCCGGTGCTACATCTCGCGGGCATTTGCTAGATATCCCGAGACTGCTATGATGAAAACAGAAACTTTTTGATTCCGGGTCACCACGCCTTTTCCCGCCTTTCTAGGTCATCAGCGAAAGAGACATCCTGGGGTCTCAACTTGTCCGGCGCAACGACGAGCTGGCTCTGCTCTATGAGAAGATCAAGATCCAGCAGTCAGTGCTGAACAAGGGCGAGAGCCAGTACAACCAGCGGCTGGAGGACATGAGGATCCTCAAGCTGGAGATCAGGAAGCTGCGCCGGGAGAAGGGGATTCTCGCCAAGAGCGTGGCTAACGTCGATGAGCTCAGGTAACGGGACCAGCGGGGTCTGCGGGGAACCCCTAAAACGACCCTGTGTTTGTATGCTTTAGTCATTCGAGGTCTTTATCAAGATTGCACAAAATGGATTGTATAGGGTGAAACTGTCCACAGACATCAAGAACAAATTTTCCATAAAAACCTATACTGCGCTCATGCCATGACACAAAATGAACTGATTTTCTTTCAGTGGGTATAGGGTAAGAACAAAAGGTTATCGGAAGCTATTCTGGATTTTTAAAAGGAAATTTTACATTAAATCACAAATATAAACTGGTTGCAATTCAAAAACATTTCTTTCCCCAGTGAGCTCTTTCAAATTTTTTTAAATAAGACAGTAGACAAGGGATGGAGCATTAATATTTAAATTTCATTCTTGGTAACATTTGCACATCTTTTTCTTGGAATTACATACAGGATAGGAAGAGATGGAAAATTGAATTCTATCACTATTTGAAAATCTGTTTCCTTAGAAGTCAGCCAAATTTTATATCTCACTCCTGATTTATCTTCTTCAGCTTTTCACTTTAGCTTAGCGCCCCTCTTCTTTCTTTAAATCTTGCATTACACAAGATCTACTTTCCCTGTGGGAAAACACCACCATGTTTTATGTAGGCAATTGCAGGAAAGCAAATCAGAGGTCTGGTCCTTTTCAGATTCTCTCCTTATTCCCCTCAGACTTGTAGATTCACAGTCTCCTTGACCACCTTGGGATAAGAACACAATTTGGCTTGGCTCCTTTGATTAATTGAATTAGAAGATGATTTTGCTGTCTAGATGCATGACTATATCCAGAAATACTGAAGTTGCCACTGTCAAGAATGTGTCTATCTATAAGTCAATCATTTACCTATCTAAAGTTGCTTGTATTTCATTTAATGAAAGTCATACAAACATGTTGTAGAAAATGTGGAAAATTCAGGAAAAGTGTGAAGAATGAACTGGGAAAATCACTCATAACTTTACTACTTAGAGATGCTATCACTGACATTTTGGAGACAAATGTAGTCATTTTAAGCAGCTGTTGGATGATCTCTGGGACCATCACTAAACTTGTCAACCAAGAGTTATTTTTATGACATACATAAAGGGTCACATTTTACCAATTCCTAGTCAATACTGCTAGTTTGTTGATAATGGGTTCTATTTTTCATTCCAAGGAGAGGACAACTTGATAAAGACTAAAGGCAAGCAGGGATGAATTCTAATTCAGCCTTGCCATGTACAAGCTGTCTGACCTTGGAAAAATTACTAACCTTTTCTAACTTTGGACTCATAGTTACCATTAAATATGAACATAAATGCAATGTGCCTAGCACTGAGTCTAGCACCAAGTGAGCCATCAAATACGGTAGCTAATGCTTGTTGCCCTCTTCTGATGGCACTTGAGAAATCTGAAGTGTTAAAAATATGCTTCTAATTCTCAGCAGCCTGTTGTATGCTCCCTGTTGAGTGAACATCACGCAGTTAATTCTAATGGTTTGTCTTGCTAATGAGGGGAAGTTGTATTATTGGTTTAAATGAAGCAATTAAGTAAAAGAGATGGCTTAGTGTTAGTATTGTGCACATCCACAGCGGACTGAGGACAGATAATAATGTCCTCATTGCACGCATCAGTGCGAATGCTTGCCCCTTCTCTACCTCCCAGCAGTACTTTTGATTGAGAGGGTGGAGGCCAGCGCCAGCATATGAGGATGTCTGTAGCGTGTCACCCATCAACTAGAAGATTCCTGAAGACTTTGGTGATACGTTTGAGCCAGGGCTTTAGGACTTTTCCAGCTATCTCTGTATGGTAGTTGTGAGCGTTGAGGTAAAATATCCTCCCAGATCCTGACTCTGTTTCTCAGCCCTGACTGCATATTATGAGAATGACCCACAAGACTAAAACCCATAGACACCACGTAGTGGGCCAGGTTCCACGCCATGGACTCCCTCTGAGGGTTGAGCCTGGCAGAGGGATGTTGTCAGACTCTCTTGGTGACCCTGATGGCAGTGAGGATGGAGGTGCACTGTCTTCAGCCTGCCACATGGTCACCTGTGTGGCAGTAGTTTGCAGTCAAGTGGGGGCATGCGCAGCAGAGGCTGACCACAGCCTGCTGCTGCAGAGATATTTAGAAATCCGGGGAGGATGCTGTAGCTCTCATGAGCTACCTCCCCACCTCCTTTTTCTTCTGTGCTTCTAAATTCCTTCACCATTAAGCCTCAAGATTATGAAGTCTGGTGTTGTTTATGCCAAAGGTAGTTTTTATGCACCACAAAAATGTTGAGACTGGTCTCAGTGTTCACAGAAGTCTCTCGAATTCCAACTTTTTACATAAGATGCAGCATGTATATAACCATTTAAAGATACAATATTCCTATGGGCAGAGAACTTTTTTGCAAAAGGAAGTTTGTCTTATTTAGGCAGGAGCTTTTTCACATGCAGAGAGAATTCCTGAAGGAGAGGACCAGATGCCGAGCCCTGGAGGAGGAGCTGGAGAACCCCATGAACGTGCACCGATGGAGGAAGCTGGAGGTAAGCCCTGGCCAGACCTCCTTGCTGTCTCTCCTTCCTCTTCCACCCCATCCCAGCTTCTCACCTGGGGCTCGGTAAGACACGCCTTTAACTTAATGCTATGCAAATTATCACCTAGAATGTAAGACTGGATCCAGTGTAAATGGGGTTGTTCCACAACCAGATGGTTCATTTGGGGTTTGTTTACAAAGCTTTAGACAAAATCTTCTCTGCTGAAAAAGACTCAGTGAGAACTGTGAATTGGTGTCACCCATGGTAATTTGTTTTCTTGTTTGGGTGATTTTCGGTCCACCAGTTATCCTGTGGCTGCCTGTTAGTCTTGGGTTATTAATTGCCTTTAGTTACATTGGCCACCGGCAATTTAACCGTCTTTCAATTTGTCTTTGCATCTGCTTATTTCTTGCAGGAAGTGTGGTTCTATGGACTAGCCATCTTGTGGGACTAAAGTCATATTAGCCAAACTCATTTCTCTTAGAATCTGGGGACACAGCCAGAGTTCCCTTGGTAGGAGATGGGCGATCAACTTCATATTGTATTTTACGACTTCCTGATAGACATTGCCACCAGCACTGCAAACACCAGTGAAGATGAGCTCTGCTTGTTCAGGGACAAGGAGGCCCTCTCCTCTAGTGGGACGAGCAGTCTCTGTGCCAGAGGGGGCTCCTACTAAATGAACAGTAAGGGTGTTGAGGGATAGGAGTCGATGATGCCAGAAAGGTCAGAGCGGGAGAAAAGCAGTCCAGCAGGTTTTCGTTTCCTGTTTTTTCCCTTTTAATGAAGAAAGCATTACGGCTAATGCATTGTAAATTGTTATGTAAACACAAGGCCTGAGTTTCAGCACCCTGCAGTCCTGCCAAGTGAATGCGTGCCAAGAGCCAAGCATAGTCCCGGTGCGTGCTATCAGTTGGCTCCCCTTAGCGTTTCTTAAGCAGTCAGTGGAATATCTTTCCTCTCTCCTCCCCTCCCTTCCCCTCCCCTTCCCTCCCCTCTCCTCTCCTGTCCTCCCTTCCTCTCCCCTCACCCTGTTATTTATTCCTCTTCAGATAAAGTGAGTGGCATAGTTCACTAACCCAGAGCTCTGTCTGGAGAAGTGGAGATGAAGATTTTAAGTCCCTTTGCCATCACATTAGTTTATTTCATGTGTTTTCAAGTAGATCTTTAAATTTTCTAACTCCATGTCAATTTCTATTTTAAAAAAAGTAGAAAATACGTACTCTGGGAGGCAGTTGAAAATATTCAGCTACTAGATTAATGTAAAATGTCAGTACAGTTCAGAGTGAAGCTCTGGCCCAGCGTCTAGAGAACAAATGATCACTTTATAAGCACAGCTCTTGCTTGCCTTGCACGCGGACCCCTTTTGGAGGAGCATGGGAACTTCCTGGGTGGGGCGCTTCATTGGAGAGTGAAACGCTGTGGCCGTGTTTGGCTGTCAGTTATTGCCGTCGCAGACGTCCGCATCCTCAGGACCTTCCCCATCGTGGGCTGTGACAGTGACCAAAGAGGAATCCCAAGGTTGAGTGCACTAGGGAGGGATCCTGGCTCTTTCCCATGGAGACAGGGAGCTGCTAAGGACACCTTCAGAGCTCCGTGAAGAAGCTCCACAGCTCTGCAGCCAAGCGCATCTGGGGCTCTCAAGTCCAGCTCCAGTCCTTGCAGATTTCAGCAATGGAGCCAAATACTATGAGCCTCAGTTGTCTTATCTCTAAAAAGCGGAGCCTAATGCTATCTTCTAAGGCCGCTGTGCAGCCAAGAAGTGATTTTATGTGACAGACCCTCGGCATAGCAAATGGATGGCGGCAAAAAATCAGGGGTCACACGTGACAGTTATAGTAATAATAATATTTAATTAATAATAATTATTATTATCATTTACCTTGCATTCATGAGCTAAGGGCATAGATAAGGCATTAGGAAATTTGCAGTCTGCTTTTTTGAGGGACAGATGTTTATCACTGTTCTGTCTGTTATCCTTTTTCTTTTTTTGGTTCCAATTCTCTCTGTATTGGGTCTTCAAGTTCGAAATAGATTTTAATAAACAGTACTTATTTTACATAGGACCTCAGTACTTTGAAACTGATGAAATCTCAGCTGTTCTTCTTCTTCTTTTTCTTCTTGGACAGGCCAGTGACCCCAGTTCCTTTGAGCTGATACAGAAGATCCATGCCCTGCAGAAGCGGCTCATCAGCAAGACGGAGGAGGTGGTTGAGAAAGAGCTGCTCCTTCAGGTACACTTTTCCTATGCTGTTTCCTTGGCACCACCTTCCCACCAGACTCCTCGTAGGGTGGTTTGACAGTGCCGCGTGCCCCATGTTTAACTGTAGGTGGCGACAGCGACTCACACATAGGAAACAAACACTGCCTGATTAATTGGGCTTTTCTGCCAGGATCACCAGTATTTCAAGAATTCTGGAAAATTAAGTTCAGAACTAGACTTAACTGCAATCTGGTAATGTGAATATTTCTCTCACTTTGCTACAGTTTTATTTGTCAGATTCTTTTAAGTACTTTTGTTCGTGTCTTCACACAATGTGAAATGCTATGATTTTGATTTTGAAAATAAGCTTTCATATGCAGTGCAAATGATCTGTCCACAGGAGGGTCTGTGTGAGAGAAGTGGAAAAATATCTTGGAGGACTTTATGCCATAAGTTTTTCTGGAGCACTTTGGCTTGTATCTTTGTCAAAGGTATCTTGACCACCATTCCCACCATCTTTTCCTCGTCTTCTTCCTCCTCCTCTTCCTCTTTCTCTTCTTCCTCCTCCTCTTCCTCAACTGCTGCATGCAGATGTTGCTGGATGGGGGCTTTCTCTACCTTTTCTCATTTTCTCTTCGCAGCTCAGGGTGTGGTAGGTGTTGTCATCTATAATTGATGGATAAAGAAATTGGGGCCTGGGAGTTTAAGAATAAGATAGGAAAGGCAGCTCAGACATCAGATGGCCTGTGTTGAAATCCCATCTCTGCTAATTCAGGGAGTTCAGAGGACATGACCCAAAAGAGAGTGAAACTACCATGTTGACTAACCTATGTAAATGTGGGAGAAACAAATAAAAACATTTGAGGAGCTGATCAAAATGGTTGAAAACATGAGTGACAAATTCACCAAAGATACAGATGGCACAAAAAGGTACCAAACAAAACCTGGAGATAAAATATTCTATAGAATTCATAAACAGCAGAAGTGGCCAGTGTAAAGACAAGGTTTCAGAAATTTAGGACAAAATGAAATTCATGATGAATTACTTAGAGAGACTTAAAAATAAGAGGATAAGAAAAATTTATCCAGTAGCTACTAGATGACACAAAGAAGACTAACCTAAGGCTAACTGAAGGTAGAGAGAAATTAGAAGACAGAACACATAAAATAAAAAAAAGTGTATTATAGAAATAACAATAGGAAATCTCCAAGTAGGAGGAAAGATCTCAGCATACAGTACACTAAGTAATTACAGTGAGAAAGAAGCTACCCACAACACATGATAGGCAAAATCCCAGATGTTCAACAAAAAACAGAATCTCAAAAGCTGTCAGAGAAAAGAAAAAAAAATCACATTAAAGGTAAACCCATTAGGATTATAGCAGACTCTGCAACACAAAGTTTAAAGGCCAGAAGAGCTTGGAGTGAAGTGTTTCAAGTCCTAAAAGTAAACAACTTTCAACCCAGACTAATATATCCTGCAAAACCATCTTTCAAAATTGATGGAGAAATAAGAACATTCCACGACAAAGAACACCTTAAGAAATTTATGACCACCAAACCAGCACTCCAAAAAAAATTTCTCAAGCTATCCTAGAGAGAGACAGTGATGAAACAAAGCTAAAAAAAAAAAAAAAAAAAAAAAAAAAAAAAAAAAAAAAAAAAAAAAAAAAAAAAAAAAAAAAAAAAAAAAAAAAAAAAAAAAAAAAAAAAAAAAAAAAAAAAAAAAAAAAAAAAAAAAAAAAAGGAACGAGTACATCAAACAACACAAGTAGTCAAATAAAAAAGGAAAAATAAAAAAGTCAACAATAGAAAAAGAATGCAACAACAGCAATAAATCAGTACTTTTGAGTAATCGCTCAAGGTAAATGGCCTGAGCTCCCCAATGAAAAAACATAGATTAGCAGACTGGATTAAAAAAACAAAACAAAAACAAAATCCAGCAGTTTGATGTATTCAAGAAACTCATTTAACCCAAAAAGAAAATCAAAGGATGGGAAGCAATATTCCATGCACGAGGACCCTGAGAGCAAAGAGGCAAAGAAGGTCACTGCAGAGTAGGTAAGGGGACAATTCAACAGGAGGAGACTTCACTGGCAGATGCATATGCACCAGATACTGGAACTCCTAATTTTATAAAACAAGCACTGCTGAATATAAAAGGTCAAATAAACACCAACACAATCACGGTGAGTGACCTCAATACCCCACTTTCACAAAGAGACAGATCAATGAAAGAAAAAAATCAATAAAAAAAATCAGAGTTGAACCACACCTTTGGACAAGTGGACTTAATAGATAACTACAGAATGTTCTACTCTACTACAGTGGCACCTCAGTTCATGAGCATCATTCATTCTACAATTTTGGAAAAGATGGCCACGTTTGCGTGCATGTGGGAAAAATGGCCATGGTTGTCTTTATCACCTGATACAGTTTGCAAACAAAAACAAAACTTTGCCAAACACATCTGTTACAACTGCATAGTAGATATACATTTTTCACAGCAGCACACAGAACTTTCTCCAAAATAGACAATATACTAGTCCATAAAGCCTGCTTACATAAATACAAAAGAATTGAAACCTCATGTATACTATCAGATCATTACACACTGAAAATAGAAATCAGCAACAAAAGAAATGAAAGACATTTTATAAGCATCTGAACATTAAATAACACATTTCTCAACACTCAGTCAAGAAGAGATCAAAGAAGACATTAAACAATTTCTAGAAGCAAATAGCACTGCCCATAGAACACATCAAAACCTATGGGACACAGTGAGAGCAGCCCCAAGAGGGAAGTTTATTGCAGTCAGTGATTACATTAGAAAAACAGAGCAAGCTCAAATAAATAACCTAAAGGTGAGCCTCAAAATGCTCAAAAACCAAGAACAGTCCAAATTCAAACTTAGTTTAAGAAGGGAACTCATGAAGATTACAGCAGAAATGAACAAAATTGAGACTAATAAACAATACAAAGAATCAATGAATCAAAGAGCTGATTTTTTGAAAGAATAAAACAAAATAGCTAAATCGTTAGCTAAATTACGAGAGAAAGAGAGAGAAAGAGAGAGAGAGAGATCACATCAATGCATTAGGAGAGAAAAAGGCTGTATCACCATGAATACTGCTGAAATCTAGAAGTGCCTTTTAACTCCTATGAAAAATTGTACTTTAACAAATTGGAGAAGCTTGAAGAAACTGACGGCTTCCTAGACATATACAAATTACCAAAACTGAACCCAGAAGACATAAAAATTCTGAACAATCCAATATCACACAACGAAATGAAGACAGTAATTAAAAATGAAACAGCACCAATGAAGAAAAGCCCAGGACCTGATGGATTCATCACAAAACCTTCAGGGAGGTTATAACATGAATACTCTTCAAATTCTTTAATGAACTTGAAAGGCAAGGTGTATAGTGGTACCTCAGTTGTCCAATGGCCCCAAAGCTCGAACTTCCCACTAGTTAAACAGTAAAGTTCGAAAAAAAAATCTGATCTGTGTTCATAATTTTGTTCAGTAGTCGAACTGAAAATCTGACTTGAAAACACCTGCATAGGCTGAGAGCGAGTCGCGGGTTCTGTCTCACCACGGACACAAAGGGTGACACTTTATTCTAAGCACTGCTCTCATCCAGACAGCATATGGTGCTTGTTTCCCTGTGTTGTGTGGTGCTTTATTTGCATAAGATATCATAACCATGGCTCCAAAGAAAGTTAGTGACCAGCAGTAAAGCTAAGAGGAAAACTGAGAACCACGATAGAGTTAAAGAAATTATTGTGAAATTTTTTAAAGTCCTAGAAAAATGAATTGGTCAGTGCAGTTTTTGGGCCTCAGAGCCAATTATTTGGATTTCAACTATTTCTTATGGGAAAATATACTTAGTTTTCGATTTTTTGGTGTATGAACATGAATTTGGTAGGAACTGAGTTAATAACTGAGGTATCACTGTATTTCCAAACTCATTTCTAGAAGCCAGCAACACACCAATTTTAAGCCCTGACAAGGGCCCCACTAAACAAGAAAACTACAGGTCAATCTTTTTTTAGTGAACACGAAGATCCTCAGTAAGATATTGGCAAATCAAATACCATGAATCATCATAAGAATATTGTATCATGATCGAGTACATATGCAAAGATGGTCCAACATACACAAATCAATGCATATAATACACTACATCAATAGAAACAAAAGTAGAAATCACATGATCATATCAATAGTTACAGAGAAAGTTTTTGACAAAACCCAAAACCCATTCATGACAAAATTCCTGAAGAACATAGGTATCTAAGGAACTTACCTCAATCTGATAAAAGCTATTTATGATAAACCAATGGCCAACATTATATTAAATAGGAAGAAGCTGAAAGGTTGCCCTTTAAAATCAAGAGCACGATAAGGGTGTCTACTATTAACACTCCTGTTCAGTCTAATACTTGAAATATTAGCCAGAGCAATAAGGTACGAGAAAGAGATAAAAAGGGTATGTATAGGAATGGAAGAAATCCAATTATTATTATTTGCAGATGAAATAATTTTTTACACAAAAACCTCAAAAATTTCACCAAAAGACTTAAAATTAATAACAACATTCAGAAAAGTAACAGAATACAAAGTCAACACATAAAAACAATTGTGTCCCTGCACACTAATAATGAACCTACCAAGAAAGAAATTAGGAAAACAATACCATTAGCAACAGCTTCAAGAAAAATTAAATATTCAGGAACTAACCCAGCCAGGAAGCAAAAGGCCTCTGTAATGAAAACTGTAGAACTCTGAGAAAGGATATGGGAGAGGACACCAGGAAATGGAAAGGCACTTCCTGTTCCTGATTAGAAAGAACCAATATTATCAAAATGGCCATAGTCCCCAAACTGATGTGCAGATTTAATGTAATCTCAATCAGAATACCAACAGAATTTTTCACAGAACTAAAGAAAATAATCATAAAATTCATATGGAACCAGAAGAAACTCAGATTAGCAAAAGCAATTTTGGATAACAAGAGCAAAGCAAGAGGCATCACAGTCCTAGAATTCAAGTTATATTACAAAGCCATACTGATGAAAACAGCATGGCACTGGGACAAAAACAGATGTGTGGAGAGATGAAACAGAACAGAGGATGTAGAAACAACCCCAGACACATCAGCTACCTGATCTTTGACAAGGTATAAAAAAGATAGTCTCTTCGGCAAATGGTGTTGGGACAGCTGACTACACAGCTGAAAAATTGAATGTAGACCATATATCTCACCAAGTACTAAACCAAAATCAAAATGAATCAAAGAACTAAATGTCAAAACAGGAATACTTAACCAGCTACAAGATAAAATAGATGAAACTCTAGAAGACAGGCATAGGCATAGACAAAGACTTTCTGAACAACCCCACTTACACAAGAAATAGCATCAAGAATCAATAAATGGAATCACAGCAACTTAAGAAACTTCTGCCTGAGAAACAACCAAAAAAGTAAAGAGATGACCTACAGACTAGGAAAAGGATTGTCAGCTACACCTTGGACAGTGAAATACTTTCGCGAATACATGAAGAACTTCAAAAAATTAGACTCTCAAAATAAAATAATCAAAAAAGGGCAAAGGACGTTCATAGACACTTCTCAGAAGAAGTATAAATGACCAATAAATACATGAAAAAATGTTAAACATTACTGAGTATTAGACAAGTATGAATTAAAACAAAACTGATATTTTGTCTTACCCCAAAAAGCAAGGTGGTCATCAAGAAATCAAATAGGTGCAAATGCTAGTGAGGCTGTGGTAAAAATGCAGCCCTTCTACCTTGGTGGGAGTGTAAATTACTACAACCACTGTGGAAATAAGTATGGAGATTCCTCCAAAAACTAAAACTAGAAATTCCATTTGACCCAGGTATTTCCCTACTGGATATCCTCCTGAGAGAGTCAAAGACACATTACAGTGATATGTGCATGACCATGTTTATGGCAGCACAATTTGTAAATAGCTAAATCTTGGAAGAAGCAGTAATATGTCCATCAACAAAGGAATGGATAAAGAAAATGTGGCATTTGTATACCATGCAATCCTATTCTACTATAAAGAGTAGATTTGACTCATCTGTCGGAAAATGCATGCACCCTGAAAACATAATGTTAAGTGAAATAAATCAGACAAACAAGCTTAAATACAATATGGTTTCTCTCAGATGAGAAATTCAAAGTATAAATGAATTAAATAGCAAAAGGTAGAGACAAGGAAATGAGGATAGATCTTTTGCAGAAGGGAAGGGGGTCAAGAGATGGAGGAGGGGGAGAGTGGAGGAGAAAGTGACACACAAAAGAATTAAGATGAGTCATGTGCCAGACACCCACAATAAAAATTATATATCACAAACATGCACTAATAAATTTTTAAATATCCATTTTAAATATCCATTATTTGTTCTATGATAATAAAGGTCTCCAGATAACATGTATCTTTAAGTCATCTTTTACTTGTTTATTTCTCTGCATTATGTGGATGTTTTTGGAATTTTTTGAGACTTCCTTTGTGACAACTAAACGCTTGGCTTTTTGTAACTGTTGCATTGTGTTTAGAAAGGTGTGTATCATTTAAATGTTCAGGGAACTGGATTCTGTATTTGTTCATTAACTCAAACTTGTTAAATAGTGGTGTCTAAAATCTACACTTTCCCCTTAATTTTTAGTCTGTCAAATGTCTCAAAAGATTTGGTGAATTTGTCTATTTCTCCCTGTAGTTCTGTTATGTTTAGTTTCAAGTACATTTTACATTATGATCATAAAATGAGGAAAAGGTTACAATTTTTATTTCTTTCTGGTGAATTGTTTCTTTAGTATCATTCAGGAGCCCATATAATAATGCTTTTACTTAAAATTAATTTAATAGTAATTCAGCTTTATTAGTTGGACTTTTTAAAGAATACTATTTCTATGCATTTAAACTTTTGATATCCATGTATTTCAGGTGAACCTCTTATAATTAAAAAAAATCCCAGGTTGGCTGTCTTTGTCTTTTGGTGATATGTTCAGTCAATTTATGTGATTGAGAGTCTTGGATTTATTAGAGCCATCTTGTTTTGTATTATTTACGCTGATTTTTGTTAACATTCAAAAATTACCTCAGTGTATTGGGTGATATACTATGTACCCCCAAGTCCTCCTATACTTTCGATGGGGCTGAGTCTGGTGTGTGAATTGGCAACGTGAGTGCTGCACCCTCCCAGGGGTGGAGCTGACATACAGTGTAAATGAGACGGGTCTTCCTCTTGCTTGCTTCCGCGTTTCTGCTCTCTCTGGTGCACACCCTCTCTCTCTTGCCAGTGCGCCTTGTGGTCCCGCTACACCACACTGCCTTGGAGCCAACTAAGTAAGGACTGAAACTCCCAAGAAACTGTAAGAAATAAATCTTTCCTTCCCTGATTTTGAGCATCAGGTATTTTGTCTTAGCAATGAGCGAAAAGTAACTAAAACACTCAGTTATTACTTTTTATTAGATTGAGTATTCTTTATTTCCTCTTTTTTCTTTCCACAATCACCTCTTCTATCATCTTATTATTTGTCCTCTTAATCCTATTTTTTTCTTTTTCCGGAGAATTATCACTCTCAATGTAATCCCCCCTCATGATTCTATTAGACATATTTTTCTAATTCAGTCTCTGTCTCTCTTTTTTATGGAGTCATGTGGCTGACATCAAATTCAGAGAAGTTAGTATCCTTTTCCCCCTTACAAATGACACAGGATCTCAAATGTTTTAATGCCAGTTACATGACTGTTCCCAGCATTAACTGTCATCATGATTACTTTATAGAACTGGTCTATTTAGATTTATCAAGATGTCCCACTAGTTCTTTCATTTTGTATTTCTCTACTTCTCCAATTCCTTACTTTTGGTTTTACCTTTTTCTTTTTGAGGAACATCCTTTTGCAGTTTTTACAGTGATCAGCTTTCCAGTGGCTAACACTCTACTTATCTGAAGGTGTTTTTATTTTGGCCTTACATGTAAGGGATTAACTTGGAATTCTAGTTCCTATCTCTGCTGTGAAGATACTGGTCCTTTGTGTTCTACCATCTAGTGAGTTATTGAGACGTCTGCTGTAATTCTCTTATTGCTTATGTTTAGATAGTGCTAATCTTCACCTCAATTGTTCGATATTCTCTTTGCCTTTGGTATTTTAGTCTCAGTACAATATATTGTGATATGAATTTAGTTTTACTTGCTGTGCTTAGACTTACTTGATTTTCTCAATCTGAGGATTCCTTGTTTTTCCCAGCTTCTAGTTTGTTCTGATTCAGTTTTGGATTTTCATCCCCTCCTCCTCCTTTATCCTCTTTCACCTCTCTCCTCTTCCTCTTCTCCTTCTTCCTCTGTAGCACTGGGGATTGAACCATGAGCCTTCAAACTGATTCTATATCCTCAGCACTTTTAAATTTTTTAATTTTAAGACAGTGGCTCATTAAGTTGGTATGTTGCTGTTGGTAGTTTGATTGGAAATGTGTTAAATGTATATAACAATTTTGAAAGTATGCCCATTTTAACTACATTGGTTCTACCTATCTAGGAGTAGGGGATATGTTTCCATTTTTTGGTGTCCTCTTGGGTTTCTTTTTTCAGAGTTCCGTAGTTTTTGTTGTAGATGACTTTCTCTTCCTTCGTTAGGTTAATTCCTACATATTTAATTTTTCTTGACGCTAGTGTGAATGCTACTTTTCCTAATTTTTTTCTCAGTAGGCTCAGGATTAGTGTACAGGAATGCTGCTGATTTCTTGTGTGTTATTTTGTATCCTGCGGCATTAGTGAAAAGGCTTCTGGTGGGTATTTATGTAGAGTTCCGGTCATCTGCAAGGAATAATTTGACTTCTTCCTTTCCTTTATCTATCCTTTTTCTTTCTTTCTCTTGTTTTTTTGGGTTAGATTAGCTAAGGGTTTATCTACTTTGCTTATTCTCTTGAACAACCAACTCATGGATTTTTTTGTCTCAATTTCGTTGATTTCTGTTCCAATCTTTGTAATTTCCTCCCTTGTATTAGCTTTGGTTTTGGATTGTCCTCATTTCTCTAGGGCTCTGAGGGGGATTGTTAGGTTATTAATTTGAGCTTGCTCTGTTTTTTGTGATGTGGACATTCACAGCTGTCGCCTTCCCTCCTA
The DNA here is from genome assembly GCA_004363535.1 of Dasyprocta punctata. Classification (NCBI taxonomy): domain Eukaryota; kingdom Metazoa; phylum Chordata; class Mammalia; order Rodentia; family Dasyproctidae; genus Dasyprocta; species Dasyprocta punctata. The sequence goes on along the minus strand of RJWM01007626.1, from coordinate 50,852 downwards.
GGACTCCTTTCATCATGTCCCGTAAGTTGTGGCATGTTTCAGTTACCTTATCATTAGTCCTATAAACCGTCTGATTTCTTCTGTAACCCATTGTTTACTTAAGAGTATTATTATTTTTCACATATTTGCGTAATTTCTGTTTTGTTGTTGATTTCTAGTTTCATTGTGCTAAGCTCTGTTAACATGGATGGTATAATTTCACTCTTTTCCATTTACTTTAGTTTGCTTTATTGGCAGTAGATGGTCTATTTTGGGAAAATTCTGTGTGTGGCTGTGAAGAATCTGTGTCCTATTGTTATTGGGTGGAAAACTGTACATGTCTATTAAGTCCATTTGTTCAAAGATTTTTCACCTCTGATTTTTTTTGTTGATTTTTTTCTGTAGTCAGTCTATCTATTTGTGATAGTGGGTATTGAGGTCCCTCACTATAAGTGCATTTATCTTTATCTGGTCTTTTATGTTGAGCAGTACTTGTTTTATACATTTGGATGCATCATTGTTTGGTGGATATATGTTAATAATTGTTATTTATTTTTTTTCCTGTTAGGTTGTTCCCTTAACCAGTATGTGGTGACCATCTTTGCATCTTTGGATCAGTTTGGTTTAAAATCCATTTTGTCTGAGTATGGGATGGGACTCCTGCTTTTTTTTCCATGTTTCCATTGCATGGAATGTTGTTCTCCATATTTTGACTTTTGATCTGTGGGTTTCTTTTGGGGTATGTGTTTCTTGTGTATAGTACACTGTTGGATTTTGTTTTTTGATCCCTTATGCCAGTCTTCCTTTTCATTGGGGAATGGAGACCATTCACATTAAGATTTTTACTGAAAGGAATTGAATTATTCCTGCCATTGCCTTATTTTCCTGTTATTAATTCCCTATCTTTTTCTTCTACTTAAGTGCTCACTCTACCTGGTGTGTGGATTCTATTGAATCCTTTGTCATTGATAATTTTATTGTTTCTTTTTTTATTGTCTCTGAAGGATATCCTTGAGAAGATTTTGGGGTGCTAGTAAAGTTCTCATGAATTTCTTAGGTACTCTTTATCATGAAAATATCTTATTTCTCCATCAATTTTGAAAGATAGTTTATCAGGGTTTATCAGTCTGAGTTGGAAATTATTTTCTTTTAGTGCTTGAAATACTCCACTCCAACACCTCCTGTGCAATTTGTGTTGAGAAGTCTGCTGTAATTCTATTGGATTTACCTTTATAAGTGATTCACTGGTTTTTTTCTAACTTACTTTTGAGGTTCTGTTCTTGTGGTAGATATCTGGGATTTTCAGAATGCTGTTTTGTGGAGATGTTCTCTTCTGATTGTGGCTATTCAGAGTTCTTTGTATGCTAAATTATTTTCCTTTATTTGGAAAGTTTCTGCTATTATTTCAGTAACAGGTTCTAAAAATGTCATTTGTGCTGTCTTATTTTTTACTCATTGCAGTTAATCTTAGATTAGTTTTCTTTGTATCAGGCAGGAGCTGTTGGATCTATTTCTCATGTTCTGTTGCTGATTTTAAAGTGTCTTGTTAATGGGTCACTGCCAACACCCTGTCTTGTAGAAATGGCACTCTGTCCTCACATTGGTCATTTCTGTTGTTCATGCTTTTGATAGAATTTTTCATCTCCTGAATTTCTATGTGGAGCATTTTTATGGACTCTTAGTTCTATTCTATGCCAGTCATTCATGTTTTGCATCATTTATTTACCTCTGCTAACTTTTTATTGTTGTCTTCTGTAAACTCCTTTATCGTTTTGTTTATTTGACCCAATATCAGTTTACTTATATCTTCTATAAAATTTCACATGCCTTATTGATTTGTTTTGTTATCTTCCATGATAACATTTAAAATAATTCCGGCATCTGGCTGTTGGTTTCCTCCTCTTCGATGCTCCATGGATCAGCTTTGGGGGAGTCGGGAAGTCTGGGAGGCGTTTTGTTGACCTATGCGCTCTCTCTCTCTCTCTCTCTCTCTGGTTTGTTTCTGTGTTGAGCGCTGGGGGTTAATTGTAGTGGAAAGCTTTGTTTCTAGTCTGAAGCCCTCTTTAGTTACTGTCTGCTTTTCAATGGTTTCCTGTGGGAATGCCTAACTGTTGATCTTTGCCTCTTTCTCAGGATCCAGCCACTCCTGTTTAGTAGGATGGGAGGTTGCAGCTTGTTGCAGCTTAGGAACTTAATTTTTTTTTTATGATTTGAGGGAAGAGGACACATTTGTGTTTGTGTGGGGAAGATGCCTGTGCTCGTCATCCAATGCAGAGCTTGTGGATGGAAGCAAAATTTTGCCAAACACTTTTGTTTGCTCACCAAATCATTCCCTGCACCAGAAATCTCTCTGCCTGTTCATCCCATACTAATTACAGTGTAAGTGAAGGTGTGTCCTGGTTTCCATTGGTACACGAGATGCGTGATTAGTTTTCTGGTCTCTGGATGTAGGAATTCAAGTGGACTGTTAGACTTAATTTTTTTTTTTTTTGTACTGGGGATCAAACTCAGAACCTCACACTTGCCAGGCAGGCACTTGTGCTACTGAGCGAGATCCCCAGCCCATTAGATTTAATATTATCAGTCATGGGTTCAAGTTACTCCCTTTTCTCCCTGGGTATTGTACTCACCCAGGATCAGGTCCATTGGTTAGCACTAACCTCTGTTGCCCTGTGCCTAGGGAAAGCAAAGCATAGAACTCACTTGGAGTTGGTGCGTGGTCTTGCCTCTATGTGTGTGTGTGTGTGCGCATGCAGTGGGTGTCTGGAACATTCCTGCTTGCTCGCATCAGTGGGGCACCATCTTGCACTGGCTTGCTTGTTCCTGTGAGGGGAGTGCCATGTATGTAATGTGGGCTTGCTTGTTTGCATCAGGAGAGGGTCACCACGTTTCCAGTTAGGGTGTGCTTGCTTGTGAAAGAGGGCTCTGCACATCTGGTGTGGGCCTGTGCACTCAAGTTGGGCTAGGTTTCAGGTTATTTAGTGTGATATATGGCCATCAACAGAAATTGCTTATTCCAAACCCTAAGAAATGGGGACAATGATAGTATGTACCCATAGATTGTTTTTGTTTTGAGACATAGCCCAGTGTGTCCATCTATCTTAACCCTCAACTTGGTTGGATTAAGAGACTTCTGGAGATGTGCATGGATTGGGAGGGCTCTAACCCCCTTCATGAGTTCATGACTGAATGGGCCATCGGGTAAGGGCTAGTCAGAGGAAAAGGATCATAGCAGTTGCTATCTTGGGGACTCTGTCTGGTCCCTGGCCTCTTCTTCTCTGGCTCTTTCCAACTTGCTGCTTCCCAGCTGCCACGAGTTATCACCTGTATTTTACCATGCCCTTCTGCCATAATGTTTGTGTCTTAGACCTTACCAACCATGGACTAAAACTTCTGAAACCATGAGCCTTTAGACTATGGGTATCAAGTATTTTTTCAATCAACAAGGAAGCTTACCAATACATCGAGACTGGCTGTAAGCTCAAGGTCTTCCTGCCTCGCCTCCTGAGTGTTGAAACTACAGGCCAACATTACCATACCTTGCCCTGTCATAGAATCAGGTGTGTTAATGCACATAAAGATTAGAAGAGTGTTCTGTTATCATTAACATTACTCTTATAGTGATTAATATTATTAGTCTTCAAGTGTTTTTCAGGTCTTCAAAGTTTATTATCCCGTTTCACTCCTCTCTGATTGTCTTCGTTACTTTCCTAGTTACTGGGACAAAATACCCAACACCTGAAACTTAAAGAGAGAAGAGGTTTATTCTGGCTCAGAGTTTATAGAGGTTTCAAGGTAAGATAACAGGACAGAGATGCACGGCAGTGAGACAGGCAGAGAGCCAACAGGTGGGCTGGAAGGAAGATAGACACTTTCAGGCTACGCCTGCAGTGACCGCCTCTTCTGGCCTGGCTCTCCTTTGCAGCACCACCGGTTAGTTACAGACTCATCAATGGACTGATCCTTGGTGAATACCCTGCGCCTACGCACCAGTCACTTCCCAAAAACCCTGTCTATGGGCACGTGAGGCTGGTGGCTGAACACCTAGATATAAACCACAGCATCAATCAACTGCTCACTCGGCACTTCTGTTTTTAAATTTTTGGATGATTAGGCTGCCCGGTGCCTGCCCTGACTCCTCAGCGGCTTGTGTGCTTCCCCCACCAAACAAGCCTAAATTTTGGTAAAGTCCTCGGTGCTTCAGAAGATTGGACAGTTCCTCAATTTCATGTGTTTTATTAAATTACTAGAGAAGTTCTAGATACCCACCCACCACAGAACACTTTTCAGTGATGAAGATTTTGGTTGATTTTTTTATTAGTACACATTCGCAGTTCATAGTGATTGCAGTTATCATGGGAAGTTGGCACATGTTCATAATACCTCTCTCTCTCTCCTCTCTCTCTCTCTCTCCCTCTCTTTATCCTTTTTCCTCCTCTCCTTCCCTGCTCCTTCCAACTCTTGGTCTTCTTCCCCTTTGCAAAAGTTCTATTTTCATAATCTTTTCCCTTCAATGCTTTTGAGTATTAGAATAACTCTTGAATGACTTCTTCACCTGTGTCAGTGTAATGAAGAGACCCTGCATCTCCAAGCAGCAGATAGGGTGGAAGCTCAGTCCCCACACAGAGGACTGGGCTCTCTGAGGAGAGGCGCTTCACGATCTGTCTAACTCACCGCCCGATGCAGGAGAGGCACGTAGTGAGCGCTTGGGAAAGTGGGCATTAGTCCGCACAACTCCTTATCCTTGAGATTTTGTGTGAATTGTATTTCCTCTCCCTCAGGAAACCCTTTCTTAGGTTGGGTATCTTTATTTTATTTATTTATTTATTTATTGGGTATCGGGGATCAAACTCATGACTTCATGCTTACCAGGCAAGTGCTTGAGCCACTGAGTTAAATCCCTGGCCTGGTTGGGTATCTTTATTTTTTTATTTTTATTGTTTTGTTTATTTAAGAGAAAAAAAAGACACATATAAGAAAGACAAAAAGCAAAAGAGACAAACAAACAATAACAGTGAATCCACAACAGTAACATTATAGGTTTACAAAACAAGATGATAGGAACTTGACCATGGTTGCAATATTGCATATCGTTACCTTCAACATGGTTGTTTACATTAACAGATATAGACATGCAAAATTGATCTAATGAGTATTAACCGCTCTTTCTCAATAAGTAGAACATTCAGCAGTATAGTCATTTTAGTTATCTTATATATAAATATATACAGATTTATGTCTTTTTCCTTTTCCCTTCCTTCTTTCCTCCTTTTCCCTTTCCCAATTACTTTTGCTCTTTGAGCAGTTTTTTACCCTTACACAGTATTTTTTGTAGATTTTGGATCATATATACTGTTTCAGCTTCTTACACTGGGGAGACAATATGGTATTTACACATGTGGGTTTGATTTATCTCACTTGTGAGTATGGTCTCAAGTCGTGTCCATTTACTTATAAAAGTCTCAATGCAGTCTTTCTTGATAGCTGAATAGTACTCCATTGTATAAAAATATCACATCTTTTTTATCCATTCCTTGATTGATGGGCACTTGGGTGGTTTCCAAGATCTGGCTATTACAAATTGTGTTGCTATAAACACGGGTGCACAAATATCCCTATGGTATGATGTTTTCAATTCTTCTGGGAAAATGCCCAGAAGAGGGATAGCTGGGTCAAATGGGATCTCTAATCCTAGCTTCTTGAGGAATTTCCACAGTGGTTGGGTATCTTTAGACAGGTTCTTACACCTTGACTTCTGCTTTATATCACACATCACACTTGAAATTATTGAAATCACTGTATGTGTGTGTTCAGTGACACTTCCTCGCTAGACTGTAAGCATAACAAGGGTGGTTCCTGCTCCTGCTTTGTGGGGCGTCACATCCCTAGCACCTTGCCTACCAGCGCCTGTCTGGCGGCTGATTGTGGGGAAGAATGGTGTCCTTCAGCAAGAAATATGTTTCACAAGCATTAAGTTTCATCTTTGAGCTGATAGGTTAGCGAATCATTCTTCCCGTCACCTTTGCGTTTTTATTATTAACTCTAACTTTGCAAGAACCTGGAATTTGCCTTGGATTTAGGATCTATAAACTTGAGGCAAACTGTCAGCATGCCTTGTGTGCGCCCAGGCAAGCTGACTCATGGGGCTGTGTGCAAAATTCTCCGCTTGCTCGGGGTTGACGTGAAAATGGCCCTTGAGCCTCCCTGCAGCTTCCATGTGTGGGAAGAGCATCTTTTCTCTGTGTGTTGACCTGTCTTTCCCTTCCAAGCAGCAAGGGCGATGGCAGCGCAGCCAGCTGTGCCTCCCGGGATTCCTGCTTTCTGTTGTCAACCATTCATTCCTCACTTCTTCTGAACCCTCAGGATCAATGGCTTCTTTTTTTAAGGTATCCGCAGGGTCAGATAGGCATATGGGCCTTGAGTAGCTGCAACTATCTGGACACCATTACACCACCATCATCATCACGTTCGAGATGGCATTCCAAATAGCAAGCGTAAGGCATGACGGCTTAAGAGTTGGAAGCTGTACCCTAGCCTCTTGCTAGAGGGGCTTAACACCCCAAGAAACACTCAGCAGCTGGAGCCTGTCTCTCCCAAGTGCTTAGATATGGGGTGGCAAGCTCAAGTACGCAGAGCCAAGGCCAGGCAAGAAACCAGAAAGAGCAAAGTGAACTGTGTATATCGCCATCAGAAACGGCTGGGGTGAGGGTCCTCAGAGCGACAGGCAAAGGGAGGCGTAGGGATCGAAGTTCGTGGGGCCGTGGGTCCCATCTCTGGGAGGCAGTCAACCCCACCCCGGCCCACTGCATGCAGGTTCATGCCATCAAATGCTTAGCTTCTCAAGAATAGCTGGGAATGTGGACTTTTACATTTAATATATTGAATTTTACCTATTGGCAGCCTTAAGAACACTGCTTTTCAGAAGCAAGGGTGCCAATTATCCTCGGCCCAAGGTGGAGAGTTAGTGGCCTCTGACTTCATCACCTGGGGAGAAGGTGAGGTGAAAAGGAGCAGTCATACAATGGGTTTTACTTATTCTGATTTCTTTGATCTAATTGTTATTCCTCGGTGAACTGCAGAGCCCACGATCAAAAGGGAAAGGAGATGGGGAGATCAGAGGAGCAGGCTGGAGGTGATCAGAGTGGTGAACAGGAAGTGGAGAGACAGAGGCGGAGGGACAGGCGGGTGAGCTTCCTGGAAGCCAGGCTTCTTACGGTGTCTTTTCTCTTGCTGCTAATGACTCTTATTTTAAGGGCTTTTCTGAAACGGAAAAGCATTTCCCGGAATTGTTGCAAAGACTAAAACTTGTCACCAACCTCCTGATTCAGGGGCTGCACAGACACCCGGGTCTGGCATCCATCCGCTCAGTATTATGGAGCCATCTGTGCACCAGGGGCACAGGCTTGGTCCGAGCCACGAAGGACTTCTTAGTGCTCTAACCACAGTGCAGTGTAGCAGGGCTGTGATGCCACACAGGACGCTGGGGATGCTGAACAGGCTTTGGAGAGGCTGGTGTCTCAGCCTGAGCCCCCTGAACTAAGGCCCTGGGGCAAGTGCTGAGGTTCCAGTTGTTGGGGAGCTGCTGTGGAATCTGGATTTTAGGGGAGCAGCAGAGAGACAGGGAAGGAGGAAAAGCCAGTAGGGTGGAAGAGGGAGCAATGCGAGGCCTGGTGCCACTGGGCTTCCATGCCGAAGCAGCCGCACAATGGTTCCCCCAAGGGGAGGGATGGCGGCACTCGCTCAGCTGGGCCGTGGGAGCGCTGAACGGCTTCCAGTGCAGACCGAGGGGCCTTTGCTTGTCTCTCTTTGTGACAGACATGTGTGCTTGAGAGAGAAGCGGCCAGAATGTTCCAGGCCAGGCACATCAGCTTTTGGGAGGCTGAGAGGATGGGATTCAGGGCACCGTATCTGCTATGTGACATCAGGCTTTCTGGCAGGTCCTGGAGACCACCACCCAGTAGGCCTCTGTGCTCACTTAGCTACACACTAAAACAGTAATTGGCCTGTCTAACTTTAGGAAAGGGAGTGACCATTTGCCCAACCCACTCCTCTCTGGGTCTTCCCTTGGCTGGGGCTGTAGCTCAGTGGTAGAGCACTTGCCTAGCATACGCAAGGTCTTGGGTTTACTCCTCATAGTCACAGGAAAGAAAGAAAGAAAGAAAAAAAAAAAAGATGGTACCCAGATTTTGTTCTCATCACAGCCATCTCTCCTGGAACACTTCCAGCATGCCAGGTCCTGGGCTTCCCCAACACACAGCCCCCCGTGTGGTGGGCACATGACGAGTACCCACGTTCCACTGATGGGGACAGAATGGCGGGCAATTCTCGGGGGAGGTGGCATGGCTTTGGGGACTCCTGAATCTTGGCACAGGATTATCTCACTCTGCACCTGTGAGGTGCCAGGGAGAGATGGGCCCTGCTCCTGAAGTGCAGACGTTGTGATGCACCGTGAGGAGGGTGTTCCTTCGGGCGTTACGAGGGATGGGAACTCCGCCTGAAGAGCAGTGAGCCCTGAGGCTACTGCGTGGGCAGAGTTCAGATCCGTGTTGCTTCAGGACAGGGTCCTATGCATTCTTTTGTGTGCACCCAGAGGACCAGCGAATGGGCACAGTGCTCAGAGGCATGAGCCATGGGCCGAACCAGAAGCGGTTGATCCTTTGCTGGCCTATGGGTCCCGCCCTTTCAAGGTGAACTTTCTTTCTAATTTAATTTTATGACTGACTGAATGGAAGTCTGGCTTACTTAACTGTAAAATAGCTGGACTGATCAGAGGGCCCAAATGGATCTGCACAGCTATTAGCTGTCCATGGGAGCAAGCCTCACCTGGACCATTTTTAGGCAATTCTCTGATGAGAGTCCTCAGTTTGTGTGACCTCCTGATTACCCCACACTTGCTTGGCATTTACAGTGTGTCAGGCAGGGCTCCACATGCTTTCCGTGTATATTAATTGTCAGCAGCACTCTGGAAGAGCTATTCCTATTTCTCGACACAGATATGGACAAGGAATTCTGAGGTGCACAGGGATTAGGACCTTGTCTGGGGCACATGTGCCTGGTGGTCGGTGGAGCATGGTGCTGAGCTTGGCAGGGCCGCCTGCCCCTCGGGCTCTTCACCTCCATGCATGCAGTTCCCTGTGTGCGGACTACCTTGGTTGTTCAGATGGGAAATTCAGATTTGTGGCTACATCTGTAGAGTTGCTACTCCAGGTGTGGCCCAAGGGCCAGGGCCGTTGGTGTCCCCTGAGAGGCTTTTAGGAACTCAGACTCTTAGCCTTCTCCAAGAGCAATGCCCTACAAGTGGGTCACCTCTTTCTTGGGGGGAGACTTTAGTGCTCCAGAGTAAGAGCAGTTGGGCAGGCGGCTCCAGGACTGACCCGCCTCTCCCGGCGTCTGCGTGTGGGGCTTTGCCTTGCTGCTCAGCCTTCCTCTCCGAAGCCTGGAGCTCACTGCTTACCAGCATGCTGACCTAAAGCACTTAGTGAATGCTTGTCAATTGGGTGCACCCGAGAAATCTCATTCTTTGTAGTGTGGTCCTGATTGAGGATTGAGCAAACTCTCTGAGTTGGCTAATGTTAGTTGAGAAGCCTCCTTTTCTGTGCTGATCAAGCCTAGATAATCCTGGCTCTTCGCTGATGGTCACTTAGGGGGATCGGCAGGAAGCATGAGGGAGCCAGCGGGCCCAGCTCACGCGTACTGAATGTGTTGTGAGTTTGTCTCTCACCACAGCGACAGCAGCCCAGATGACGTGAACGCCGCTGTTTGTTCCACTTCCACAGATAGAAGTGAACTTTCCCACAAACCATGGGGGTGGGGGAGGGAATAAATTTGCCCAAGAGTTTACAGGCATCTGAGATCCCAGAGTAGTGATTATAAGCCCCAGTTTCAGAAATAGTGGCGGACAGTGGCCTATAGCTCTCTCACCAGTGTTTTATAAGACCTACCCTAAGAATGGTGACTACTTATTTACATGACTAGAAACAAAGCGAAAGAAGAATAAATCTCATGATGTGCTATGGCTTGTGTTCAGATGTCCCCCAAAGCCTCACGTGGTCAGAGATGGCTGGACCTAGAGTGTGCGGCACCGGGATTGATTCGTGGCACAGTGCTAGGATCGAGGGCGCGAGGATGAAGGCTGTGAGTGCCACCTGCCCTAAGCAGCCTGGATAAGATATAAGGGATAGAAAGAGCTGTGGTCGACCCTTGTTGCTTTGCTACCTTCTGCCCACTGTGAACTGTCTCTCTTCTGCGATGCCTATCTACCAAGGGCTCCAAGGGTATTGGGTGTTGGGTATTTCGTCTCAGCAACGACAGAAAAGTAACTGTGATAACACATGAAGATGTGAGATTCAAAATCCAGTGTCCATCAATCACGTTTTATTGGTGCACAACCACACTCAGGCCATCCACATATGGACCATGGTGCTGTCACAGCTGGGCAGTTGTGACAGAGTCCAAGTGAGTCCCAACACCCGCAGCACAGAGCCCCTAGCCCTCCCCAGAAAGAACTTTGCTGTCCCCTCCTACACACTGTAGTCTTTGGAATCCAGCGCAAAGCCTCTCCCTGCTCTTCTCCACACAGCCATGAAACGTTTCATTTCACAACTAGCCCTCCCATCTCAAGTTCTGAAGCAAGTGTTCAGTTATTGAAGCATTGCTTTAAAAACTTTCAGCTGGGATGCTGGGGGACCTCAGCCCTTCCTCCTCTGCCACGGGAGAGCAGGAGGCCGCAGTGGACGCGGTGAGAGGCCCTCGGGCGGATTCCTGGAGGCGGGCGCCAGCAGAGGACAGCGCCTCCTAGTTTCAGGGAACACTCTGCTGAAGTGTTCTGTCACCCTGCTTCATTCCCAGCAACTGCTTCAGCTGTCTTCAACTCCTGTTCTTAGGGGAATGGAAAGCGGGAGGCCAAGCCCAGTGTTTTTGTGTGTAATTTAAAAAGCACATAGGTGTTTTGTGTGTTTACGAATCAAAGTGCTGCATATTTGCATTCAATAGACCTACTGGGAACCAAACCATGGGGGTTACACACTTCAACAGCAAGTAATGAGAACAGATTTGACACATGGAAGAAAAGAAGTGCTTTAAGATTCGGAAGGCAGAGTTGTAATACTGTGTCCCAGTGGCTGGGGGAGCAGCACGCACTGCCCATCACCCGGCCTTCTGCCTGCCTGCTTGGTTAGTGGGTGACCAGTGGTGGCCTTCAGGCAGCTGAGTTGAAATGGCTGAAGGTGCTCCTCGCTGGCAAGCTCTTGGGAAACTGCGGGGCGTCACTGTGCAAGCGAAACCACCGAGCAGAAGCCCGTCTGTGGGTTTTGTCTCGTTCTGGAATCAAGTGGGAGAAGAAACGGGTGAGAAGGGGAAGTAGCTTCTGCAGGAAGGGCCTTGCTGGTAGTCGGGGGATGTAGAAAGTGGGGAACAGTTGGGGTGGCTCCTGTGCCTGCTCTTCACAGAGGGCCTTGTCCTGGCCGCCCCTTCTTCCGGGCTCCTGCTGGACACCTGCTTTCCCGCGTGTGCCCCACGTTGCAGGAGGACAGGAGACCTGAAGATGGGCTGCTGCGAAAGCAGAACATGCGCTCGAGCCCCGAGCACTCACAGGCTCACCTCCAAGGGGCCGTGGGCGTGGCGCGGGCGCCTCCACCCGCCTGGTTTGTCAGAGGTACCCCTGGGGGAACTTGGAGGAGGCCAGTTCCGCCCCTGCTCGTGGTCTTGCCACACTGGCAACCCTGACACCCGATACACACGTTTCCAAAGAGCTTTCCTCGCTGCCACTGGTTCTCAATAGTTCCAAAATGCTTATCCTATCCAAGGACAGGGAGAAACTATCTGGTCCCAAGTATAATAATACTCATAGGTTTGTAACAAAATTCCTGTTTTTCTTTTTACTTTAGAGGGTTATTTTAGATGATATATATTCTCTTGGTCTCTCTTCTTTCTTTCTTTCTTTCTTTCTTTCTTTCTTTCTTTCTTTCTTTCTTTCTTTCTTTCTGTGTTTCCTTTCTGAGATGATGAGAGTTCCTGACAATTTTCTGTGAGCCAAGAGCACAGGCCCTGTGTCCCTGGTGACTCAGTTTCCTCATCTGGAAGACAAAGGATAATCATGTCTCTCTCCTGGGGTTCTTGGGGAGATTATACTGATACTCTAAGTCATTGGGACTAGCCCCTGTCACACAGCAAGCACTGCCATTAATAGTATCTGTCATTCTTTCGTTTTAAAACTTAGCAAAAGGCAGTCGACACGAACGCTGGTGTGTCCACGGTTGAGGGACTTTCTCCTCCCTATCTGACACATCAAGGAGTTGCACCACGTACCACTGTGGGTCTCAGCAAGTGCTATTGTCACTAGGGGTGGCTAAGAAAGAGTGATGGCGAGGTTGTCCGGGGGCCTCTGGTCTGCTCGAGGGAGCAAGCTTTTAATATGCAGATGTTTGGGGCTTTTCTTATAATGGTGTTCAGCTTCATTTAAGGCCAATCGGTGTCTCAGGCTGTGTCCCTTCACACTTGCCTGGGTATACTTAATGTGCTCAATTATCAAATAAATGCCTTCTCATATTCCCTCTCAGTGGCTTGCTACAAGTGTGCCAGGAACAACTCCCCAAGTGTTAGAGTCTCGCACCCACTAGGGGTTTCTTGAAAAGAGATTCGCTCGGCTAGGCTCGATTAGGCAGACAGAGGTTAAGAGCCAGCATATGCCTTAAACCGTAAGTACCGTGAGTGCCTGTAATTTCAGACGGTCTGAGATACACAGACGATGGCCATGGTTGGTCTCCATCTTTGATCTGGGTAGAAAGACTTGTTCACGCTGTGTTTTGAAACAGGTGGTTTCCGAAGAGGCTTTCTTGGTTGACTCTCTTCTCCTCATTCCTCTTCTCATCTCAATTTTAAGAGCTAAGATTGAGACATTTTAAACTGCCAGAAATCCAGGAAATAGTGCATCTGATGTTTAATTAATTTGATTAATCAATGCATGTATTGAGCGAGCAGTACACAGGGACTCTCTGCCCTCCTCTTGACAGTACCTTCGACGCGTACGAGAGGCAAGGAATTTCTGTCCAACTTCGCAGTCGTTTTCCTTCTAAGGCTCCTTCCTCTTCCACTTCCCCACACTCCCATGAGTGGGAAGGGAGGAACTGGGAGTCTGGCTGGCCGCATTTTGTTGGTGGGTCAGGCTACTGTGTGTTACATAGCTCGGCCCACGTGCTGATGCTGCCCTGCTCTCCCAGTGTCTGTGTGGTCAGCAGACCCAGGTAAGACCCAGGATGTCCACTACCCATTCCAACTGCTCTGTGTCTGCAACTGGGTGACACTCACTGGGTCCACTCTGGTCATCTAAGAATCAAGAAAGAGGTAATAGGTCTCTGGAGCCAACCAATTTCCCAGCCCAAAGGACTAGAGAACCCTACTTGTTTGAGGTGGTATCCAATCCAGTACAAAAGTATAGTGCTAAAGAGAGCACCCCCCCACAGCCCCCTTTGGTACTGAGGATTGCATGCAAGGCCTTTGCACTGAGCTACATGTTTAACCCTTTTTTTATTTTCAGATAGGGTTTTGCTAAGTTTCCCAGGCTGGGTTTAAACTTGTGATCCTCCTGCTTCAGCCTCCCAGAACGCTGGGAATACAGGTGTGTGTGATGCACCCAAAGTCCACCAACTGGTGGGAACATCATATTTGTGAGTTCAAGCTCACTCAGAATGCTGTATGAACCCTAGCAACTTAACTACTTTAAGCTTCAGTTCTTGGTTTTAAACAAGACCGTCTCTCTCAAGCATATAGCACAATGTTTGCCATTAATAAAGTCTCAGTTTCCATGATCATGGCTTGTATTTTAATTTGGACTCAAGAGGGGCCTCCAAAATAATGACCAACAAAGGTTTACTATGGCTCAGCATCTCGTATGTGAGCTCACTTTCGAGAATGATTGCCTGGTCTTATTCTCTTCTGTGGTGGCCAGGTCATTCTTTGCTACCCTCATGAAATAGGATTCTGTGACGACCTCTGTATCAGTTAGCTTTTGCTGTGTGACAAATCATCATGCAACTTCATGGCTTCAAATAATCATTTATGAGGTCACGAGTCTGTCAGTTGGCAGTTTGGGCTGGGTGTGGCTGGCTTCTTTTTCTGTTGGACTTGCCTGGACTCACTTATGTCTTTGTGTCCAGCTGGTGGGCGGCCAGGAGCTGGCTGGTCTCGGTGCATCACTCATGTGCGTGGTGATTGGTACTGGAAAGTTGACTTAAGTCTGACAGGCGTGGCTGAGCCACCCGTCTCCATCAGACTATCCTCCACTGATTTTCATGGTGACAGCCTCGGGCTTTCCAAGAGCAACAAGAAAGCACAAACCCCAGTGTACAACACTTTTTTAAGTCCATTTGTATCATGTTTGCTAGTGTCCCATTGGCCAGATCAGGTCACATGGCTGAACCCAGTGTACATACGGAGGAGGGCTCTGCAGGATCACAGAGACCAGGGGCCAGGATTACAACAGGACACTGCAGTCGCCTTTCTTTGGTGATGCTGGGGGGAAATACTTTGTATTTAAGCATTCAAGTGGTACATGGTATTTTTAAAAAATCTCTTTGTCAGATATGGTATTTTAACATGCCTGGCATCAGTTGCTATCCTTGGACTCTATTGCTGGCATGTTTTTCTTTCATTTAATTTTTTAAAATTTCCTTTATTTGGGAAATTACAGTTTGCTGTAGGACATGATTCTTTTTATAGGAGAAGCATCTGTGATGTCATAACTGCGCACATTTCCTTAGGGATATGCACTTCCCCCTACACATTTGGAAACATGATCCACAATCCATTTGTTCACTTCTATTTTGGTCTCTGACTTCATGGCAAATTCAGGAACTAAAAATGTATTAGTTGATGAGTTAATCTCTTGAAAATGTTACCAATTATATTGTTCCTTGATTTCTAGTTGTTGAATTATAATAGGTGAGGGAATGTTAAAATATAATTTTTTACCTCTTGAAGTGTCTTTTTTTGAATTAAGTTGCATAAAACCAAATGAGAAGCAGAGTAATATGCTTCTAATCTCAGAAACTATTCAAGTTTTTTATAACAGTGTTTAAACAGTTTTTAGTAAAAACAAATAGCAATAATATGACTAGTAACTGAAAAAGGAAATAAACAGATTATTTAGAGTCCAAACAATTTCAGTAGGAATTTCTCAGTGGAACATTTTGGTTCTTATTGAATCTGTACACAATTATATCTTACTCCCCAAACAAAACAGATTTTCAGTGATAAATGTTTTTCGACAGCAGCAAGATTCAATTCAGTTCATTTCATTGTACAGATTTATTTGTGAAATTAGGAAAAAATAGTTGCCAAGAAAGACCTGGGGAGTCTTAACTATCTGTAGCTCCTCTGTTGGTGTTTTATGCAGAGATATCTCAGGAGTGGAGGTGCTTCTTACAACGGTAAGAAAAATTGCAGCCAGAGCAGAAATTAATTTGTATTTATAGTGCAAACACCTACATGAATCTTTAATCTGCTTTTTTATGATTTTAGGGGAATTTATAGAATCGTTTAGATTGGAAGAAATCTCTAGTGGGTCATCAAGTTCCCTCTCCTTATAATGGCTGTGCTGATTTTATTATCCTTAAAGCAGCTCTGATAGATGGGTGTCAAGTCTGGCTCATGTTTCATGCATTTAAAAATGTATATTCTCTACCCTGAGTATATTTAATGTAGGAGACAGACTAGGAGCTGCCTATATGCCCAGGAGACTTTCTGGAGCTCCTGACACAAGTCTCTTCTGGAACAGATACCAACTGTGTAGCATATTGAGCACTGTAGTGATGCCATGAAACCTTGTTTCCTTTTGACTTCTCCCAGTTGGGGGCATTTTGCCTCAGTGTCTGCGGGAGCTCAGTGTGCTGTCTGTTGTGAGATGATGGTAGGCAGTTGTCTCCTCACCTCTGCTTGTCCTGAATTCTTCCAGAGAGCTGCCATTCTCTGTTAGGAGAGCCTTCTTGGAAGAATAACTATGAGCCAAATGTATTTTGGGGTGTCTGTAATCTCTGCAGAAGTTTGTGAGATTCAGAGGAATATAAGACATAGTCCTCACATGGAAGAAATTTGTAGTGTACTTGAAAAGATTCCTGAGATGTGTCAGGGAAGAAGTGAGATTTGTCTGTCTGAGCAGTGCATGGGAATCTAGCCCATTACTCTGTGATTCCATTTAGTGAAGCCTACACAATTATTTGCAGTCACATTTACTGGATACTGACCACAGTAAGTGCCTGACTATGTGGCAGAACCACTGCCTGGTACAGCAGACAGGGAGACGTTTGTTATGGAAAACAGCTGAGGACCTAGAGGACAAGAACAGGGGTGGTGAAGAGTAACTGGCTCTTGCAGGGATGAAGCAGACAGATATAAGCTGGGTCGTGAGTATTGCAATGCCTTAAAATGTGCTTTGGAGCAGGATAGCACAGGAGTTTTGAGTCCTGCTTTTACCAGTGACCAAATCAGGGACCTAAAGCAAGTCACTCACCCTCTCAGTGACGCCCACTCTGAAGTGCCATGATGTGCAGGGCTGCTGTGGGCATCAAACAAAATAACTGGTTTCAGAGTTGTGGGTTGAGGGGGAAGAGAACAAGAAGTCACCAAGAAGCAAGCCCTCCCTGCCAATCAGTGCCATGCATGGGCCACTGGCAGGACAGCCAGACACCAGCCTTTTCCCATGAGTCAGCAGCATTTATGGACTGTGGGGGAAGGGAGCAAGAAATCACCAAGAAGCAAACCTTCCCTGCAAATTGGCATCATGCATGGGCCACTGATGGGAGAGCCAGATACCAGCCCCTTCCAGTGTGTGGGCTGGGAAGCGAGAAGAGCTAACCCCCACGGATCCAGAGTGGATCCAGAGAAACACAGGCTGTGATGATAGCTATTGGAGTAAAATACAATTTAATGCTTGTAGTGTTTAGTCTTTCACCGACTTTGCAGGTCTATAGCAGGTAGTGTGATCATCGATTCACAGGATAACAATACGCAATTGTTGTCGTCAGGGGTTATAAGGAGAACAACTGCATACAGGACACAGAATTTATAATACTGTTTTATGATGGTCACCCAGAGTTAAACACAAGAAAGTGCAGGAAAATCTGTCCACAACACTAAAGACCCAGAATATTCAGCCAAGGGCCTGGATCCCATGGATATGTCCTGCATGAGTCCAGGTGAAGACCCAGAGCCCATGACAGTGCCTCCCACAAATCCAACTAGAGGTCACAGAGCCCATGATAAGGACTCATGCCAGTCTGTTTTATGGATCTGCACTGGGAAGGCCGAAGGTCAGCAGTGGAAGCTAGGATGTCTATGCCAGCAGGGTGAAGGATCTGTGATAGTAGGTTGAGGGTTCTACACTAGAGCTGAGAAGTCACACACAAACTAAGGACCAGAGCTCCCCTGAAAAGTACCACAGCCATCCTCAGCGGCAATGAAGTCTCGAGCTCCTCCGACGATGAGAACAGTGGAGTACAGCTCAGGAAGCCCAGCGTGACAAGCTTCTCCTGTAGGTTAAACAGCTCACATCTTCCCCTCTGGAGCCAGGAAGCGATGCTCAATGTGAGGAGCAGAGCTCCCCCAAGGTGAACTACAGCCACCATCAGCAACAAGGTCCTGAGCTCCTCTGACGATAATCCATATTGGGGAAGCCAGCATGACAAGCTCCTCCAGGAGAACCAATGGCTTGAAACAGCAACACTTAGGAGAACCCACAATGCCTCACTCTTCTTCTCCACGTCTCTATTTATGCTGGCAAATTTCTTCAGGTGGGCCATCTACACTCAGCACCATGCTGATTTAATTCAGCTCGTTGACCACCAGTTTTTAATCCATGACAGCAATGCAGCATCTATGGGGGTTCTCCTTCTGAAGGTGGTCACCATTGTTAATTCTCTGTCATCTTGTTTTGAAGTCCTGTATCATTTTCGTTGTTTTGTTGGGTTGAGTTTTATTGTGTTTTGTTTTGTTTGATTTTATTATATCTGATGACATAAGCTGCTATTTCAAAAATAGCAAGATACATTATGGTAGCCATTTTGGGTTTACTCTTAACTTGTCTTGAAATCCTTTATTGCATTCATGTTTTGTTTTTATTGGTTCCATTCTGTTCTGTTTTGTTTGATTTTTACTATGTCTGAAAGTATCTGCAGCTATTTTGAAGACAACAAGAGGCGTTATGGTAACCACTGCTGATTTCCTATTGTCTTGAAGTCCTGTGTCACCTACACTGGTTTGTTTTATTTGCTTTATTTTGTTTTATTTTGTTTGATTTTATTGTCTTTAAAATAAAAAATAATAACTGGTTTCAGCTTCTTAAACAGAGCTGGACAGGCAGGGTAGTGAGGGCTCATTACATGTGAAGGGGGAGAGAAGGTGCTGCGGAAACACCTGGGTAGGTCACAAAGAGATTTCCTTCCTTCCTTCCTTCCTTCCTTCCTTCCTTCCTTCCTTCCTTCCTTCCTTCCTCTTTTCCTCCCTCCTTCTCTCTATCCCACCCTGCCTTTATCTTCTTCTTCCTCCTCTTCTTCCTTTTCCTCCTCCTCCTCTTCCACTTCCCCTTCTCCTCATCCTCCTTCTTCCCCTCTGTCTTTCTGTCTGTCCCTCTGTCTCTCTCTCTCTCTCTCTCACTCTCCTCATTTTTTGTGCTGCTGGGGATCAAATTGAGGTCTCACACATACCAGGCAATCACTCTGCCACTGGGGGCATCTTTTCTTGAAGGAGATCTATTTGGAAATGAAAGGGGCTCTGAGGCTGAGGGGGGTGAGAAGTCAAAGCTCTGTGAGTGCATCTCGAGGGTAGGGATATAGCTGAGTAGCAGGGACCTATAGGCAGCTGGTTTGTTTTGGGGAGCAGCTTTGCTTATCGCCACTTACAGTGACCAAGCACGTGGTTTTAGCAACTAGGCGTAGGGATTAAACTTGCCCCACTAGAGAACCATGGGTTTCAATCCCAGTGATGACCACAACTTCCATGAAGGCAATTACAAGGTTTGGGCCCTGATTGTATTCTGGCGTGCCCAGTCCAGTGACGGATCCTTTATATCATGGATATTACATGCAGTATCCTCACGGTAATTATTATTATTTAGATCTCAAGCCAGTTTGGCAAATGAGGAAGCAGAGGCTCCGAGTGATTAGTAACACCGTCGAGGCCATCTGGTTATTCAGATACACAGTGGGGCTGAAGTGCCTGGAGCCTGGTGAGAAGTGATCCTGTATTTCAGCTGCGGCCGGCCGGCCTTCCAGGTGGACATCCTGCAGGGTATGAGGCAGTCATGGTGACCAGTGAATCTGAATGGGGTGACACCAGAAAGGTGAAGAGGAGAAAGACTGAGTGGGATGCTGAGGCCAGGGACTGGGGGGAAGGAGCGGGCAAGGCTCACGGTAAGGAGGACGATGGTGAGGGCAGGCACTGGGGATGAAGGGAGAGGACTAAGTCCATGAGATCCTAAAAAGACGAAGTATGAGCCCTGGCTGTTGTGCGTCTGTGAGGGCTGGGGAGGAAGAGTGGAAGGTGACTTCTGGTTTTCATCTCGTTCTGTGATCACCGCGAGGCTGATGAAGCAGCTCCCGGCCTGAGGCCCATCGTGAACAGCACAGCCCTGATCGGCTCCTACCCCACCGTAGCTGTCCACTCTGAAACTTTAAAATTCTTTAAACCTAAATAGGGCTGGGGACTTAGCTCAGCGGCTCAGTGCTTGCCTGGCAAGCTGGAGGTCCTGAGTTTGATTCTAGGTACCAAGAAAACAACAAAACAATCCACCTGAATCAACAGAAGCTAAAAGCAGAGACACAAACAGGGAAAGAAAATGTATGGCACATAAAGGGTACACAATTTTTTAATCAAATCGCACAGAAACCAGAGACTCTAGATATCCTTTTCACCCCATTTCATTCTTCCTAACTGTGCTTCTAAGAGGAGTCAGCAGTTATTGGAAAGAAATTTTCTTTTCCTGTGTTCCCATTGGTTACAGCTGATGCGGTAGAAAGGTACTGATTCTTGTGTGCTTATTTGTATCCACCCATCATACCTAAGAACATCTCGGCTAATTTTCTTTGGCGTTAATGGTCAGAATCATGCCTCCTTTAAGAAGCAAAGGTTTTCTTCCTGTTTTCCAATGATCATTCGACTTGTGTTTATTTCGTGACTTTTTGGTTTGTTTATAATGTCAGCTATTTCAAAAATTTAGTTGGAGTGGTGAAAATTAAGTTGAAGTTTGAGTTCTGGCAGCAAGGATGGATTAGAAATCCGACAGGCAAAGGATGGAGTGAGTGGCCAGGAGGCTCCTGTGGGAGAAGCATGATGTGATAATGCCCGAGGAGATCAGGGCAGAGGAAACTGAAAGAGTCACAAGAGAAAATAGAGCCGACTTGTTATTACGGGCAAGGTACCCAGAAAGACTCTCAGATCTCAGATTGACAGTCACCAGGAGTTTGGCTTTGTTGTTAATAGAGTTTGGAGTTTATTGCATTCTATTCATCTGCAAAGAGGTGAGAGGACAGAAATTAATTAGAATTCTCAGTTTATAAACAGTTCCAGGAATGTGGATTCAAAAGAAATTAGCAGATATTTTAATTTTCTTCATTGTAGCCATGTCTTGACTCCTAATCTAGCTAGAAGCAAAACATCACAGAATAATCACACGTTATAAATGTGTTCTCCAGCTGGTGAGGTAGTTTTACTCACAATGTCTCATTTGGTCTGCAGCCACTCTGTGAGATGGATAGAAACGTCTAACGCTGTCCCCTCGGTGACATGGTGCGGAGCCCAGTCCCCCATGGTGCCTCATCATTTGATGTTCAGGCTAATTTCTAATACTTGAATCTCTGATCTAATTGGGTTTCTCTAAACACAGATAGTCTTTCTTGTCTTTCAAAATGAAGCTCTCCAAAGAGAATGGCCATTTTCTTGTCTGTGGATTTAACTCCTCTTCATTAAAGGATCAAGATCTTATATGCCTATGCTCTATTAGTATATCCCTTGACAAATGTATTCATTATGTATTGCAACAGAATCTTAATAAAATTTTTAAAAATCCTGTTCAGGTGGGACATTGCCTTTGCCCCTTGTCCACAAACAGATGTAACAGATGGAGTGGAGGGAGGCTGAGGCAGGAAGCTCAAGCGACCCTTCAGGTGTACACAGAAGGTGATTGGCAGGAAGAGCCCTTGGCTGTGTGGAGAGCTATGGGAGCTTTGACACAGCCTTAGGGTCTTTGGCTTTTCCCAGTGCGGTGACCAAGGGGAAAGATGGCCGTGTGAGTGTGTGGGCCAGGCTGCCCGCAGGTTGACAGCTCATGTGCAAGCACACATCAGCGCGCTTAGAGGCTCCCCATTCCACAGTTCCTCTCTCCGAAGGGATTCCTGGCTCAGAAGAACTGCCTGCCCTTGGTTCAGGAGAAGGAAGGAGAAAGCGCATTTGGGTACTTGCCGCATCTTTCATGAAATGCATCTGATTTTGCTTAGCAGCTCTGAGGGCAGTGTCACTGGGAAAAGGGGAGGAGGTTTCAAGAAGGGAGCAGTGGTCTCTGTGGGAGGAGCGGAGCCGCGGCGGGCGGTGCACAGGGGGTCGGCTCCAGTGCCACGCAGCGTCTGGGAGCATGGCTGCCAAGGGCTGAGAAGCAGTGTGGCGAGACAGTGGAGGTGTCAGGCACTGGGTCACGGAAGATCCCAGGACAAGAATTCGCAAACACACATAGCACACAAATGCATTGCTGTAAACGATTCAGACAATTTAGGAGCACATAGAATACCAAGACCTCTGTCCCTTGTGGTCTGAGTCCCTTTCGCCGAGTGTCATGGAGTGACATGCACTCTTCACATCCTTGGTAAGCACTGTAGAAGGGCAGGACCCATGGTGACGCCAGGCCTGGGCGCCAGAAGAGAGCCCCATGGGAAGAGGAGGCTCAGGCAGGCCCATGTGTCCGTGTGGGCATGGGTGTGGTACACGTGGCTTTATATCCACGTTTATTCACACACGACACCCACCCGGAGAGAGGGCGAGGACGCCAGGTCTTCATCTGACGGGATGCAGCACCAGGGTCTTGCCGCCTTCTGTCTCCTGGGGTCTGGTCGTCTGCTGAGCGAGTGTGACCAGACGAAGCTGAGGTCCTGAAGGGAGAGAACTGTGGGGGACGTGCTCACCCTGGGTGACCAGGAGAAATGACAGCGAGCGTCACTGGGCAGAGGACAGGGACCGGCCGGTGTACAGAGCTCACAGTCAGGGTGTCCACACTGCCCTGCTGCAGCAGGGCGGGGAGAGGCAGCGCTGTGTGTGCGTGCGTGCGTGTGTGTGTGCATGCATGTGTGTGTGTGTGCATGTGTGTGTGTGTGTGTGCATGCATGTGTGTGTGTGCATGTATGTGTGTGTGTGTGCGTGCGTGCGTGTGTGTGTGAAGGTGGGGGTGAGGGAGCTGGGTGCCGTCCAGGACTCCGGGAAGGATTTGGCTTCGTGGCTGAGGCAGGGGAGGCAGGCAGGGAGCTGGGCTGGGGAGGCTGCCGGGCTGGGGGGGGAGAGCCTGGGCGGTTAGTGGCCCCAGGAAGGGCGCAGAGCGGAGGAGGGAGGGAAGCGGTCAGGTAGCAGCTGGCGGCCGGAGGAGGGCGCTTGGAGGTGGGTGTGCGGAGTCAGCTCTGGAGTTAATGCCTTTCTTGTTCAATCAGCTATGAAATTTCAGGTGTCAATCAGATAAAAGCAAATATTCAAAAAGAAAAAAACACACAGAAAAACACAAAACAAACAAACAAACAAGCAAACAACCAAAGGCAGAGCCACTATGGCACGTGGCTCCCTGCTCACCGGGCCCTTGGTGTTGAAGCAGCCTCAGGGAGTGTCATTTCTGAAATTGCCACACATCCCTATGGCGCCTATCTGGAAAATACTCGATTCCTCTTTGCTGTGGAATATTATTGTTTCTCTCTGACTTGTGAAATCCTTTCATTCTGCCAGATCCGACACAACTTGAATTTCTCCTAAGTCAAAAATGGCAAAGTACCTCTCGGTATCACTTAGTGCTTTTGGTTTATAAAACCCGACCCTTCTGTCAGCTGGGCTCAGCACAGCACAAAATCACTCCATTTTCCCCTTCCCGGCTCCCGGATTGGCGGCTCTGGACAGGGCGTGAAGCAGGAAATGGACCTCCCCCAGCCCTCTGCCTCCTGCCTGCTGGGGAGGTGGCCTCTGCTCCCCTCGTGGGCGTGGCTAACCCTCCCCTGCCCAAGTATGTCTCTGGGCCTTGAGATGCCCAGTCATGGGAACAGTGAGGGGCAGCGCTTGGAAGGAGTGTGCCCAGGACTTCTGAAGTCTTTTGAGAGTTGCTATGTGTTACAAGGGGGATATTAAATACCGACATGTATGATGTTTCTCCTTTAAGATTTGAGAGATGTTTGTTGGCTGCTTTCTTTGACCGTGATGCCTCTGTGACTGAGTCGCCTGGGAGTTACTGTCAATAGGGCTGCATTAGAGTTGTCAGTCAAGAGTAGACAGCATTAAAACGCACATAACCCTGGGAGAGCCACCTGAACAGGCGCCCATGCAGGGATCATCTGTGGCCAGAACTGCACAAGGAGCCTGACTGGCCACGAGAACTCACTGGCTGGCTGTTTTCACATTACTGTCTCACCTTAGGTAGGAATCATCCACTTTGTATCACCAAATTTAAGACACTATTTTCCACTTCCCTAAAGTTTTATTAAGTGCTTTCTGGAACAGTTTGTGTAAGATCTAATTTTCCAAGTTGTCAACCATACTGCGTCATCACTTCGAGTACTTTCACATCTAGTTTCGTGCCATTATTTACACAAAGAGAAGATTGGCTTGCATTCAAATTAAGCACGTGTGGAAACTGGACACGCCCTTTTTCTATAATTTTAAATGTAGAACAACACTTGCTTGGTTTGGGCGCTGTTCAATAAATATGTAATGGGAGCTGTACCTGTTATGTTAAATTTCCTAGGAACCACAATAAGAAAGTGTAAAAAGAATCTGGTAAAATTAATTTTAACATGTCAATTTAGCCAGAACAATGCCATTTTCAACATGAAATAAAATTTAAGTCACAAATGTGATATTTTACATCTCTGTTCGATGCTGAGTCTATACTGTCTGGTGTGTATTAAGACTGACAGGAGATACCAGTTCAGACTGTCTATATTTCAATGCATGGCTGGTGGCTACCATATTGACCAGCATTGGCATATTTTATGGTCATTATTTGGGTACCAGCTTGACTATTAAGTTCTTTAAAATTTGCTGAGAATGTTTGGGCAATCTAAATGAGAGATTCATGGGACTGACAGAATTGCTTAGTCATTTTGATGAATCATTCTTCCATTCATCCATCCATCCATCCATCCATCATCCATCCATCCATCCATCCATCCAACATGCATACCCTTTACCCACCTCAAAATGACAGGTGCTAATGTTTTGTCACATTTATTGCAAATTTTAAAAAATTTTCAGATTAGGCAAAGAGTTCTTTGTACCATTTTCAAAATCTCACTTCTTCCCTGTGTTTCCTAGAGACAAAGACTATAATGAATTTGATAAACATTTAAGTATATTTTTGTACTTTTGCTGCAAGTGTATGATTATTTGGTGTATTTTACACATGATGTTGTGTGACATATATTAGTATTCACTTCTGTCCCTTTATCCCCACTCAACATTTTATTTTGGTGACCTATCTATGTCGATAGGTAGTGAAGCTAAAGAAAATTCCATTATATATTTATACTATAATCATTTTTTTGAGACAGGGCCTCACTATGTAGCTCAACTGGCCTTGAACTCACTAAGTAGCCCAGCTTGGCCTGGAACCCTGGGTTATCCTCCTCTTTCTGCCTCTGGAGTGCTAGGATTACTGGCTTGTGCCACCATTCCAGAGTCTATATGCAATTTTAAATGATGGGCAATTAATTCTTTCTTTCAATTTTTTAATATTATAAAAGTGTTTCAGTATGCATTCATGTGCAAGTTTCCTTGTGCTGTATTATACATACACTGTATGGAGCATCTCTCCAGGATGTGCATTTAGAAATTGGAGAAGGACTAAGTATAATACCAAAAGCAGAATCATAAAGGAAAAAAATGATAGCTTTGTCTACATCAAAATTTAGGACATCATCAGCACAGAAGAAAACACTTTAAATATGTAAAGATTTAAAAATCTGGAACACTATTCATAGCAAATGGCAGAGAAAATGTCAATATTCTGAATACATAGTTTTTGGAAGTCAATTTGGAAAAGTCTATTATTTCTGTGAATAAATTGGTAGAGCTCATAAGGAAACAGTTTATAAAGGAAGAAATGTGAATGACTAGTGAGTATATGAAAATATGATAACTTTATTAGTAATAAAAAACATGAAAATTAAAAGACTAAAAAATAATTATCCTCCTTTTGGCTATCAGGTTGGCAAAGATGAGAAAAGAATGATAATTTCCAGTGTCAATGAGAATGTGAGAATAATAGGCCTTTTTATTCACTGTGATCAGAGTTTAAATTGATGTAAACTTTCTAAGAGAGTAAACTTTCTGAAAGTGATGTATATTAAAGGTCTTAAATGTCGAAGTTCTTTGACTCAGAAATTCTACTTTAGAAATCAGTCCAGAGAAAATACATCAGAACTGTGCGTGTGTGCACTGAGGGTGTTTACTGTTGTGTTGTTACGCTAAAAAGATAAAGATGGCTTTTCATGAGCCAATGAAGAGTATCACTAAGTCAATCCAAGCTTTGAAATACTGACCACATCGTGACAACACCAAAGGTGTGGTTAACTGAAAAAGCTTCCATAAAGGAAGTTACTTGGAGCAGGGTCTTAAAGGATGAGGAGGTGTCTGCCGAGGAGAGAGGTGAAGGAGGGGAAAGGTGTTGTGGAAGGCCAGTAGAAAGGCAAGAAGCTTAAAAGAAACCGGGGCATGGGAGTGACTGTGACCTAGTTTGATGGGTAGGTGGCAACATAGGTAGAACAGGCCAAAGGCGGAGCCCTTTCTGATCTGAGCCCTCCTCTTCTGTGACGTGGTCTCTTATTGCTTGGAGGCTTTTTTGGTCTTAATAACAAAATACAAGTTACTGCAGGTTATTTCAACTTTAGTATCTAATCCTTCCAGAATGTTTCTTATTTTCAAAATGTAATTGAGCTTTGTGTTTCAAAGGATTGTCCAAGGTGGTAAAATTTCTCTGAGCAGCCTTTCTCGGGCTCCATCATGAGTTTAAACAAGTTTCCTGTGTGGGATTCTCTCTCCCATGCGGCACTGGTGGGTGTGCACTTAGACGGTTGCCCTGTTCCCTCCTGAATCCTCCTTGCTTTGGCAGCCGTCCCTGTGGTTGGGCTGGTGATTGGGAGATGCAGAAGAAGGTGCGTAGCAACCAACTGGAAGAAGCCTTCAGAGTGTTGGTTCAGGGCTGATTTGAGTCCTCTGCAATTCATCGGTGTGATCTTGGACAGTCACTTAACCTCTGCAAACCTGTTTCCTTTTTTGCAAAATGGAATTGATGTGTTAGGGTTACATGGACAATGTGTTTAAACTGGGCTTTGAGCTTGTGGTAGTACTCAAGAATTCTTAAGCTATTCTTGTAACTACCTCTTTTTCTTTTTCAATGCTGGGGAGTGAATCCAGGACCTTCACAATGAACTATATCCCCAAACCCATTCTTTTTTAAATTTTGAGACCAAGTCTCATTAAGTTGCTTAAATTGACCAAGCTGAGCTCACAATTTGCCTTCCTTCCTGCCTCAGCCTCCTAGAATGCTGGCCATGCAGGCGTACACCATCATAACTGGTTTGTAATTACTATGTTTTTAAGTAATTGGAATCATTCTCCCTTCTATTAATCCCCAGGGGATCATTTGTATTAAAAGCCTAATTATTTATGGCCTAGGATTGCCTCTGTGTTTCCTACTGCAATGGCAAGCCAAAACACAGAAATAACACACAGAATTTGGAGGCTGATTTGCTTTATGTCAACAGGCACAGATTGGGAACATTCCCAAAATATCAGACCCTGATCGCTGGTGGTCTAGAGCTTCTATGGGATGGGCAAGCAGGTAGTACAGAGAGAGAATGGCTTGTCAACTGGGGATTGGGTCTTACAATATGCATCGTAGTGACCAGCCATGCATCACAGTAACCAGCTGTTTCTAAGAAACAAAAGTAACAGGAACTGAAACCAGAACTATTACCTGGGCAACGTGCATACTGAAGTGTACTGGGGGTAGGGGCAGGTGATATCTTCTGCTTGTCTACCTCATTTGCACTTGAGTGAGAGACACCTGAAGTTTCACTGCCTGGGGGAACCCAGGCTTTAGGGTGCACAGTGTAAGAGATCTGCAGGTCTCCCTCTAGGTTAGACAAGTTTACTGGGGCCTGAGGAGTGAGCCACTTTTACGACCAAGGAAGATGGGTACCCCTACTATACCCCTAGGCCGTCTCTCTGGAAGTTGAGCTCTCCTTTGGCCTGATTCATCCCACCCCTGAACAAATCACCAAGCAGCAAGGATAAGAGAGAGGGAACTAGAGGGAGAGAGATTGAGAGAAAGTTACAGCGATAGATCATTATTGGTGACGGAAGCTCCGACCTTTCTTTCCAGAGGTGTCCATTTGTTTTCTGGTCCCTGAAGCATTATTTGTAGCTCCCAAAAATTGCTCCTATTCTCACATGTCTTTAAGTCATTTGACTGTGCCTTCCACTGGATTGTAGAATCCTTGAGAATCACACAGTCCACGAGAAAGTTACGGTCTCTTTGGATTGGGTTTGCTTCATGGGCTGCTCGTTCCCTCATTGGTGATTTGTAGGACCCTGAAAAGGATTAGGTATGCTTTATAAAAAATGACTGGCTTATCACAGTACCCTAATCTAGCTGGTGATTGTGGCTGCTGGGTCCCTGGGCAGGGCTGGGGGTGGGAGGGTGTCCTTCAGCACACATAAATGGATCATGGTGGTTCAGGGAATGAATGGTGGGACGAATGTATGTTTGCACTGATGAACGAATGATTTCAGCCCTGTCCTTTTAGGCTTACTGTATTTGATGCTATCAGACTCCACACTCCCCTCCCCCCGTATCTTGCATGGCTCAGAAGTTCTCAGATTCTCTTTTCCCTGCTGATGGGTCCATCTCTCTTCTTTTTTGGTTTTTCTCCTTTTCTTTTTCCTCCTTCTCTCCTCCTCCTTCTTCCTTTCCTCCTATTTCCCAAATGCTAACCGTTCTGGGGGTAGCCTTTTTGTTTGTTTGATTTTTTTGTAGTAGCAGCATAGTGGGGATGGGACCCCAGGACTTTGCACTGAGCTGCATCTGTAGCCCAGTTTTTGTTTTGTATTTTTGAGGTGTGGTCTTGCTAGCTCACTCACTTACTACCTAGGCTGGGCCTAAACTTGTGGTCTTCCTGCCTCAGGCTCAGAGAATGCTGGAATTATAGACCTGCACCTCCAGGATGGGGCCTTCGGGGATAGTCTTAAACACGGCTTTTCCTGTTTTAACTCTCGAGGACCTCATTCTTTATTAAGGTTTCAGTTATCACCTTACCGTAGGTAAGTCCAGACGGCTTACCTACCCTCCCCGGCACTCTGTGCGCAGATTGCTTACTGCTTGTTTGTCAGAAGGAAGGAAAGGATTCCCTGTTGACGCTAAGTTTGGCTTCACTGTCTTCTGCTTGTAGCCACCTCCTGCCTGGCTTGGGTGACACAAATTCACAGTGTGGCAGCTTTTCCAAGCTCCTAGAACTTGGAACACCACAATCACTTCTGCCTCCTCGTCGTCCTGCCCCTGCCCTGCGTGGTTGCTGATCCCGTAAACTGCATCTCTACGTGCTTCGTGTTTGCTGCCCCACCCCCACAGAGCCCCACCCAGGTCCTTTCTACCATCCTAGACCAGTTTTCTTTCTTTCTTTTTAAATTTTATTTTACAGAGAGAAAAGTAAACAAAAATAAAAACAACAATACAGAGTTTCAGAGCAGGAGAATAAGAAATTAACAATGATTAATATAGTGCGTATTGTCTTCAAGGTAGTTGCTCAGATTACAAGGCAGAGAAAATTAATACAGCCAATAGAAGTACAAACTGATCTTTTAAATGAACTGAGAGAAATTAGTAGTATAATTATGTTAGCTATCATATGTATGATATATGTATTTATTTATTTTATTTTGCTTTCCTTCATTTCTCTTTACCCCCATCCCAGTTGTTCTTTCGTTATGAGCAGTTTCTTTCCCTTTCTCGATATCTATTGCAGATTTTGTATCTTATTTACTCCTTTAGTTACTTATGCTAGGGAGACAAGACTATGCTTACACATGAGTTTGATTTATTTCACTTATGAGTATAGTCTTTAGTTGCATCCATTTACTTATTAAAAACCTAGAGTTTATCCTCCTTCATAGCTGAGTAGTACTCCATTATATAAAAATACCATATCTTTTTTATTCATTCCTCAGTTGATGGGCATTTGAGTTGTTTCCAAGATCTGGCTATTACAAACTGTGCCGCTATAAATATAGGTGCACATATATCACTGTGGTATGATGCTTTTAATTCTTCAGGGAAGATATCCAGAAGGGGAATAGCTGGGTCAAATAGGACCTCAATCTTATTTTTTTGAAGAATCTCCACACTGATTTCCACAATGGTCACACCAGTCTGCACTTCTACCAGCAGTGGAAAAGGGTTTCTTTTTCCCCACAACCCTTCCAGCATTTGTTATTGGCTGATTTCTTGATGATAGCCATTCTTCCAGTATTGTTTTAATTTGCTTTTCTTGGATGATCAGTGATGTTGAACATTTTTTTCATATATTTAATTGTCATTGGTATTTTTTCATCTGAGAGGTGAGTGTTCATCCCAGATGCCCATTTTTGAATTGGGTCTTTGAGTTTGGGGGCCTGCTTGTTTTCAGTTCTTTATATGTGTTAGATAGAAGTCCTTTGTCTGAGGGACAGTTGGCTAAAATTTTTTCCCACTCTGTGGATTTTCTTTTCACTCTGTTGGTGATTTCTTTTGATGTGAAAAACCTTTTTAATCAGATGAGATTCCAGTTGTTGATTCTTTGAAGTACTTCCTGTGCAGTTCAGTTTTTGTTCATGAACTCTCTGTCTACCCCTATGTTTTCTGGATTTCTACCTACTTTCTCTTCCAGTAGATTCAATGTTTCTGTTTTAATATTTAGATCTTTGATCCATTTTGACTTTAGTTTAGTGCATGGTGATAGGCATGGGTCTAGTTTTAGTTTTCAGCATATGGAAAGCCAGTTTTTCCAGCCCCATTTATTAAAGAGGCTGTCTTTCTTCCAGTGAACATGTTTGGCCCCTTTGTCAAAAATATGGTAGGTGAATGTTTGTAGTTGTATCTGCATGTTCTAACCTGTTCCTTTGGTCCTCAGGTCTGTTTATTGTTGGTTTGTTTTTGTTTTTGTTTTCACAAGTAGCATGCTGATTTTATCACAGCAGCTTTGTAGTATAATTTCAGGTCAGGGATTGTGATGTCTCCTACCTTGCCTTTATTGCCTAGGATTCCCTTTGCTATTCTAAGTCTCTTCTGTTTTTGAATGAATTTTAAGAATGTTTTCTCCAGATCTTTGAGGTATGCTAATGGTATTTTGATCAGGATTGCATTAAATCTATATAACAGTTTTGGGAGTATGGACATTTTCACAATATTGGTTTTCCCTATCCATGAGCAAGGGATATCTTTCTAATTTCTTTTTTCAGAGTGCTGTAATTTTCAATGTATAGATCTTTACTTCCTTTGTTAGACTGATTCCTTAGTATTTCACTTTTTTGGATGCTATTGTGAGGAGTGTGGTTTCCCTAATTTTTCTCTCAGTGAGTTTGTTATTTGTGTACAGGAATACTATTGATTTTTGAGTGTTGACTTTCTATCCAGATACACTACTGAATTTGGTTATTAATTCTAGAAGTTTTTGGTGGAGTTTTTGGGGTCTTGTATGTAGAGCATCATCTCATCTGTGAATAATGATAATTTGATTTCTTCCTTTCCTATTCTTATTCCTTTTGTTTCTGTCTCTTGTTTAATTGCTCTGTCTAATGTTTCTAGAACTATACTGAGAAAGGAGTGATGATACTGGACATCTTTGTCTTCTTCCTGATTTTAGAGTGAAGACTTTGAGTTTTTGTGCATGTAGTATGTTATTGGCTGTTGGTTTGTAATAGATGGTTTTTATCAGATTGAGGTAAAGATCATCTATTCCAATTTTCTGTAGGTTTTTTTTTTTAATCAGGAATGAGTGTTGGACTTTATGAAAAGCTTTTTCTGAGGGCTGGGAGTTTGGCTCAGCGGCTTAAGTGCCTGTCTGTCAGGTGCGAAGTTGTGAGTTCAATCCCTGGTGTCGCAAAAAAAAACAAAAAAACAAAAACAAAACAAAACAAAAAAGCTTTTTCTGCATCTACTGAGATGATCATATGATTCTTGTCTTTGGCTCTGTTGATATGGTGTGTTATGTTTATTGATTTGTGTATATTGACCCATACCTGCATTTTTGGAATGAATTTCACTTGGTCATGATGTATAATCTTCTTGATGATTTGCTGCATTCTGTTTGCTACTATTTTTTTTATTTAAGAGAAAAAAGACATATAAGAAAGATAAAAAACGAAAGAGACAAACAACTAGAGCAAATGTACAACAGTAACATTATAGGTTTACAAAACAGGATGATAGAAACTTGTTGACAATAGTTGCAATATTGCGAATCATTACCTTCAAAATAGTTGTTTGCATTAACAGATATAGACATGTAAAATTGATCTAATCATATGAGTATTAACTCTTCTTTCTCAATAACTAATACATTCAGCAGTATGTTCGTTTTAGTTATCTTACATATACATATATATAGATTTATATCTTTTTCCTTTTCCCTTCCCTCTTTCCCCCTTTTCCCTTCCCAATTACTTTTGCTCTTTGAGCAGTTTTTTTGCTACTATTTTATTAAGGATCTTTGCATCTCTGTTCATTAAGGAGATTGGCCCATAGTTCTCTTTTTTTTTGGTTATGTCTTTCTCTGGTTTTGGTATCAGAGTAATACTTGCCTCCAGGAATGAGTTAGGGAGAATTGTTTCCTTTTCAATTTCATTAAAGAGTTTGAGGAGTATTGACATTATATCTTCTCTAAATTTCTTGTAGAGTTTAGTTGTGAATTTATCATGTCCTGGGTTTTTCTTTGTTAAGTTTTCTATTACATTTTGAATTTCATTAGTTGATACTGGGTTATTCAGAATTTTTATGTCTTATTGATTCAGCTTTGGTAGTTCGTATGTTTCTAGGAATCTGTCCATTTGATCTGTGTTTTCCAACCTCTGCAAGTAAAGATTTTTGAAGGTAGGTATTGGTCTTCTGAATTTCCACAGGGTTAGTAGTGATTTGACCATTTTCATTCCTTATTGCATTGATTTGAGCTTTTTCTGCCCTTTTTCTGATAAGCTTGGCTAGAGGCTTATCAATTTGGTTTATTCTTTCAAAGACCCAACTTTTTGATTCATTTATTCTTTGTGTTGTTTTCTTACTCTTGATTGTGTTAATTTCTGCTCTGATCATTGTAATTTCCTCCTTGTATGGACTTTGGACTTGACTTGTTTTTCTTTTTCTAGAAGATTGAGGTACAGCATTAGATTGTTTATGCTCATTCTGTTTTCCTGATGTGAGAATTCATCGTTATAAATTTCCCTCTTAGGACTGCTTTCATTGCCTCCCACAGAGTATTTTCATTTGTTTGTAGATATTGTTTAACTTCTTCTTTAGTTTCATTTGTGACCCACTGGTTGTTCAGGAGGTTGTTAGTTAATTTGAACGTGTTTATGAAGTTTTTGCTGTTTCTTTTGTTATTAATTTCCAATTTTATTGCACTACGGTCAGATAGTGAGCATGAGGTAGTTTCAATTGATTTCCTTTTACTTCTTGTGTTACTATATGGTCTATTTTAGGGAATGTCCTATGTGTTGCTGAGAAGAATGTGTATTCTAATGTTGGCTTGAACACTAAATGTCTACTATGTCCATTTGTTCACAGGTTTGATTCAGTTCTGTTATTTCTTTGCTGCTTTTTGTCTAGTTGATCTCTTTGTGACAATGGAGTATTAAAGTTCCCTGTTACAACTGTGTTATTGTTTATTTGATTTTTCATGTCTATTAATATTTGTCTTATATAATTTGGTTGTCCCATTTTTGGTGTATATATATTTATGATTGTTATTTCTTCCTCTTGAAGTTTCCCCCTCTCAACTATGTAGTGACTTTTCTTTATCTCATTTGATCATTCTTGGTTTGAAGTTCACATTGTCCGCAAACAGAATAGCTACCTGGCTTTTTTCTGAGTTTCTGTTCCATGGAGTATAGTTTTCCATCCTTTGGTTTTAGTCTATGTATTTCTCTTTGAGTTAAAAGTGTTTCTTGTATACAACATATTGTTGGATTTTGTTCCTTGAACCATTCTGTCAGTCTGTTTCTTTTGAATGGTGAGTTGAGGCCATTTGCCTTGATGTTTATAACTGATATGTATTGGCTTGTGTTTATCATGATATTTCTTTCTGTTGGTTTTCTACTTTTTCTCTCTGTTTAATTGTTTGCCTAACTTAATGGTTTCATTCTGTCATTGTTCTTGGAATTGTGGTCATTGTTGTCTGTCTAGACTGTCTTTCAGTACCCTTTTAGTGTTGCTTTAGTCATCATGAATTCCTTCCATTGTTCCTTGTCATGGATGTATCTTGTTTCTCCATTAAGTTTGAAAGATGGTCTTGCAGGGTACATCAGTTTGGGTTGGAAGTTGTTTTCTTTCAGGACTTGAAATACTTCATTCCAGGCTCTTCTTGACTTGATGGTTTGTGTTGAGAAGTCTGCCATGATTCTGATGGGCTTTCCTTTATAGGTGATCTGTTTTTCTTCTCTGACAGCTTTTAATATTCTGTTCTTGTGCTGAATTTCCGGAATCTTGATTATTATATGCCTTGGTATAGATTTGTTTTGGTTATGGCTAATTGGATTTCTGTATACCTCACTTATCTGTATGTCAGATTCTTTTCCCATGCTTGGGAAATTTTCTGCCATTATTTCCACAAATAGTTTTTTGGTTATTTGTGTTGACTCCTGTTTTTTTTGACATCAGTTATTCTTATAATATTTTTCTTTGCATTGTCTTGCATCTGTTGAATTGTTATTACCTGCTTTTTTGTTATTTTCAGGAGATCTTTCTTTTCATGTTCACTAACCTGATCCTATTTTCAAGGCCTAAAAGTCTGTCTTCAGTTTCATTCAAGCAGTTTTGCCATCTTTCAGTGAAATTTTTAATTTCCTGGGTATCTGTTTGAATCCATTTTGTGTATTCTATTTCTTTCCTGTATTGATCATTCATGGCTTCCATCTTCTTCCTTTCACCATCTATTTATTTATCTATCTGTACTCTAGATTTGCCAAGCATTTCCTTTATAAATGTTGACTTTTTTTTTAGAGATTATTTCTCATCTGATTTCCTCTATAGCCTCATAAATTTGTTTCTTTACTTTGGTTGCTATTATTTCAGAGATTTCAAGTGTGTGTCTTCTGATTTCTTCTGTACTGATGACATCTGGACTTATTCTGGGTGGCTAGAGGTCTGAGATTGTATTTTGTTTCTTCATCCTGTCATTATCTCTTTCAAAAAAATTTTTATTTTGTTTTCTGTGATGATCCTTGTGCATTTTGGTAGTGGGTAGCTATATTACTAGTATCAGGGCCTCTCTAGGAAAAGTCTGTTTTTAAGGGATGTCTTCTGTATGTTAGAGATTCTTGATTTGTGTCTGTCACAAGATTCTGTCTTCTCAATTAGTTAAGGTTAGGATGTTGGTATCTGTTTGACTCAACCCACAGTCCTTTGGTATAGGGCTGTGATGAGGTTATTACCCCAGAGATTTCTGGTATTGTTACAGAAAGGAGAACCACTGATTACAACAGATATGACACCCTAGCTAAAGCAGTAAAATTAGCAATAACAATAGCATCAAGCACAATTTAGAAACTGACAAACTGTGGTAACAATTGATTTTGTATTTTAGTCCATAGGGGCAGAGTCTATAGTTATGTAATAGAACTGATCCTAAATTAGGAGTTTGTGTGCAAAGTGTTTTCCCTTGGTAGAGTGGTTTTACCCTATGGTGGGGAAATTTAGGGAGGATAGTGTATAAAACAAAAATAACTGAAAAGGAAGTAGAAACAAGGCTGGAGGACAGAAGATGATTGCACAAGGTTTGGGAAACTAAGGAAGACTATGGGAAAGAAAGAATGAAGAAATATTTGAAGGATTATTTGAACTTGTTCTCTGGGTTTGGGGATGTAATTGGTTTTCTGTGGTTGGAGTTCTCTCCAGCCATTTGGGAGAGAAAAGAAGAAGAAGAAGAAATAGAAAAAGAAGGAGGAGGAGGAAGGGGGGAAGAAGAGGAGGAAGAGGAAGAGGAGAAGAAGAAGACAAAAAGGAAAGAAAAGGAAGAAAAAGAAAGAGAGGAAAAAACCTTAAAAAATAAGAAATTATAAAATAAATTGAGAGAAAAGGACTGGTTACTGAGGCTCGATGTCCTTCTTGAGTTGGTTTCCAGTCCTGCAGAGGCCTCAGTCAGTTGTTGGTTCATGTTGTTCTTGTTGTTTCAAACCTTTCATGCCACCAGCCTTGCCTATCGATCCTGTGTGCCCTCACTGGGATCCTTCTGTGCAGCTGACGTTCCCTCTGGTCCCTGGACCTTCCTGAGCCATCCCCTCAGTCATGGCAGTAGTGAGGGGAGAAGCCCTTCTTTGGGCCTTCCGCCGTGGTTCACCCAGGTTGTGGTGGTGGAGAGGCTTTGGGAGGGGCCACTCTCCTCCCTGGTATTCACCTGGATTCTTGCTGGGGTCCCGTGTGGTGGAAAGGCAGTGGGAAGGGCTACTTTCTAGCCAGTTTTCTAAAGTGGACCACTAAAGACAATCCACTGAATGTTGAAAGAAAATACTAGAATCTCTACACATATATGCTTTTTGTCTCAATCTTTGAAATGTCTTATTTCATTTATGTCTTACAATGTAAATCACTTATTAGAGTACTATACTGTATATGTAATGTAGTACTATATAATTAATATAATAGTATACACCAAAAAGCCTACTGCCTAGCACATTGAAAATAAACTCATCTGCCTGTCCTTTGAGACACGTGCTTCTTTCTAGTCCATGAAGGCCGTGCCTTACCACACCCCATGCGCACTGCACTCAGCCACATCGGGCTGCTTACTGGATACTTTTATGTCCTCCCTCCACCAAATTTATGCTTTTGATTGCATTATTCTCTTTTCTTGCATTCTACCTGCTCTAAGAAGCAGCATGGATAGTGGTTAAGAGCAAGAAATACTTGTACAAATACCAATTTTTATCTCAATCTGAAATGTTCTTTTTTATATAGATTCAAATCTTGGTTCTGCCACTTTCTGGTTATGTGGGCAAATCACTGACATTTCTAAGCCTCAATTCCCTCATCTGAAAAATAGAGACAATAAAAATCAGCCCATGGGTTTGTTGTTGAGTTACTAAAATAACACATAAGCTGAGTTACGATGGCCGGCACATCCATAATACAGATTCTCTGAGTGAGAGCAACCAGTCCTGTTTTTCTTATTCTTTCCTAATATTCTTTGTCCTACTTTCCCAAGTACTCTATACTACTCTAATAAGTGACTTACACTGTAAGGCATATATAAAACAGGACATTTCAAAGACTGAGATAAAAAGTATGTATGTGTAGAGATTCTAATATTTTCTTTCAACACTCAGTGGATTGTCGTAAGAGGTCCACTGTAGAAAACTGGTCTACAGTTGTGCAGGGAAGTGAAGGTAGTTGTGATGCAAGGATGTTCATGAAGGACCTTGCCGTTGTGACTTCCTCTGAGTCAGACGTCCCTCCCAGCATCCTATGACTGAATCCTGCCCACCTTGAAAACATCTGCCTCTTGTTCAGTAGGATTGTCTGCTGTGATTAAAACCCAACAGTGCAATGAAAACACAGTGCAAAGAAATTGTAAAACAAAATTATAAACTTCAAAAATGGTTCAGATGCCACGAAGCCAAAGCAAATGGTAGTAGGAAAATTCCGGGATCATACACAATGGCAAAGACAATCAACATCTGGTGGAAGAAAAGAAAAATCTAATGACTATAAGTGCAGACAGCTCAAAAGAGAATGTTCTAAATACCAAGGATCAAAAGGAGATTTGTGAGAAATTAATGAAGCCTTTGGATATTTCTGCTCACAGAAATCTTTTAAAAACACTAGATCAAGTACTTAAATAAAATATGAAAAAGATTAACCATAAAAGAAATTATGGATAACTCTTAATACATTAAATTGAAAATGTCCACTCCTTAAGAGAAATCATAAAGAAAGGCATAAACTTTATATATCCAGACTATATAAACAATTACAAATCAATAAGAAAAGATTACACATAGTAAAATGGGAAACACTGCATGCAGAAGAGGCATTTATCAGAAGAGGAAACACAAATGGTGAATAAACTTGAAAAATGCTCAACTTTATTTTATAAGCAGGAAAAGAAATGTATGACCACACTGAAACACCATTTTATTACTTTTAGGGGACAAAAGTTAAGTTGTCCATCTTAGCTATCCCTTGCTTCATTGTAAATGACCACATACTTAGCAGCTTGCAGTGCAAATCTCAGGGGCCGAGGGTTTGTCTCAGGAGCACAGTGCTTGCCTGGCAAGTGCAAGGTCCTGAGTTCGATTCCCAGTTTAAAAAAAAAAGCACAAATCTCATGCCCCGACGGAACAGAAGTATGGGAACGGCTTAACTGGATCCTTTGCTTAAGAGTGTCTGATAACACTAAGCAATGGTAAGAATGTAGATCAATGGGAATGCTTATAAAACACATGGGAAAATAATTTTACCTCACCTTATAAAGTTGGACATTTATATATGTTTAAAATGCAGAGATTCCATTCCTTTGTCTATATCCTAGAAAAGACTTTATTACTTATGAACACGAGAACATGTGTAAGAATATCATAGCAATATTGTTCATAAAACAAAACTCTGGAAGGAGCCCAAAAACCCACTGACAGTAGAATGGGTACATTGTGGAATTCTTTTTTTTTTTTTTTTTTTTGCGGCACCGGGGATTGAACTCACAGCCTTGCGCCTGCCAGGGGAGGCGCTTAAGCCACTGAGTCAAACTCCCGGCCCTGGTTTTTTGAGGCAGGGTCGCACTATGTAGCTCAGGTCGGCCTTGCGCCGCGTTGTAGCCCAAGCCCTAACCCTAAAACGCTCCGCCTACCTCAGCCTCCCGAGTGCTGGGATTAAAGGCGTGCGCCACCACGCCCGGCTACATTGTGGAATTCTGACTGGATGAAATAACTTCCATGAACAGAAATGCAAGAACCGTAAGATTTATGGTTTGATAAACCCAAGAGCCAGTGTTGAGGAAAACAAGTGGGTGGAAGGAAACTAAATACGCTGGGTTATATTTGCAAAGGTCAAAGCACAGCACAACTAAGTGATAGATACATGGCAGAACTATATGAACACATCAAGGGGATGATGATAACGGGACACGGCACACAGGGGTGTGGAGGCAGGTGTGGGATGGAGAGGGAGGGTGCAGGTAGCTTCTCTGGATCAATGATGTTGGTGCTGTGAAGGTTTATCAGGAGCATATATTTGATTGTTACGCTTCATAGCCATTGATGCTACATATGTTCTTTTGCATGATTGTCACACAATAGAAATTTAAAAGCACACTGCACTGCAGAAGTCAGCTAATGAAGTCAAACTGTAGCATCAGTTCTATGAATAAGCCCCGACCACTTTCATTAGGGTTGTTGATTATTACTATTAGTAATGCTAATAATCACTACCTGAATTGTTTGTTTCAGTAAGTAGGGTTATTGTCTACATCTAGATATCCCTCCCAAAGCTTTTGAAAGGTGATCGAATCATGGGGTGCTATAGTCAAATGTGATGTCTGTCACATCGCAGCTGGGGCCCGGTCTGAAGAAACGGGTCACTGGGGATGCGAGCTGAAGTGGGGTGTGTGTCCCTTCCTGGTTCCTGTCTTCTCTCTGCTTTCCGGCTGCCATGTGGGCGGCTTCTCACCCAGCTGGGCCCTGCTGCCAAACCACTGACCAGTAGCAGACTGAAACTTCTGAAACGCGAGTCAAAATAAACCTCTTCTGCTTTAAATTTCAAGCTCAGGTATTTTGTACCAGTGACAAGAAAAGTGACTAAAATAAGTAGTGTAGCATGATGACTAAAATATACAGTTGGTTAACTATGAGGCAAACTTTTTGAGGGTTTTTAAAAAATTGTTTTTTTTTTCTTTCTTTCTTTCTTTTTTTTTTTTTTTTTTTGAGATAGGGTTTCTCTGTGTAGTTCAGGCTGACCTCAAACTTGTGATCTTCCTGCCTCAGTCTCCTAAGTGCTGGGCTTATAAGCATATTCCACTATGTCTGGCTAAACTTTTTGAATTCTAAATAATCTCATCAAAACTTTTTCATTACTCGTGAATGCTGAACACTGTTTATTTTTTGATGTTTGCAATTTTAAAGAAAAATGACATTAGCCAATTGGGAACATTCTCCAACTCCAGTTTTGCTTTATTTAAATTTAGAAGTGACTTAATAATTTAATATTTTTAAAAACTTCTCTTCCCCTTTAGATGCTGGCAATCTGCTTAAACTGAATTTTTCCAAGGGGATTTTCCTATAGCATGTGTCTCCAGGCCCTTATTTTAGTCCTTTTAATAAAAAATTTCAAAACACTGTTCCACTGTCATCTTAAGGGATCTAATTGCCTTGATTAGGAAGGGAAATCTTTGGAATAGCCAATTGAATTGAACTTTAAAATATCTACCTGACTGTGTCTCTGTTGGAGGAGGAATCTAGTGTTATACTCCAGGAAGTCAGATTCAGAATCTTTGCAGCTCATCCTCCCCAGCCTAGTTGATTACGATGTGAATCCAGTGAAGCAGCTCCACGGACTGCCTACTCCAAACCTTTATCATCTCCAAATCTAAACAGAGGAGACAAACTGTTAGATACGGTCATCTGAAAGGTTTCTGGGGGATGATGGGTTATGCCTGTCATCAATTTAACAAACATACATTAGGAACTATCAGATTCCCTAAAACAATATTTTGCGTGGTGTTCAGAGGAATCTTAGAAACTCAATCATCATAGAGACCATGGACACCATTTTGATTTCAAATGGCTGTATCTATTAAATCTGTTCTTTGATAGTGAAGTCCTTTTTTGATCCATGAATAAAAATATTATTACTGTTACCACTGCTCATGCTAAATTCCATCTGAAATATTTCCCTTTTGATGCCCCTTTGACCACATATCATCTGTATTTCTGTAACTACCCACACCATATGCAAGACACCCAGCGCCTCTTGGGGGATATGGTATCACTTAGTCTAATGAGTCATTAATAAGTTAGTTGTTTTTTCCTTAACTGGGTGGTAAGCTGCTTACATTTTCAGACTTTACTTATCTTTGTGTGAAACTGGCATAGATAAATAGTTGGTTTGAATTTCTCTTGATCTATTTTATTAATGGCTTCAAGCAAACAAGGTAACAAGGCTCAGGGTATCCTAGGGGATTAAATACTTAGTGCAGAATTTCACAAATACATATTCGTATTTTGGAAATAAAATTTTTTGCAAAAAGATCTCTCGAGAATTTGTGTTGCTTTTATCAGAAAGTATCAGAAGCAGTTTTTCTATTGTCACAAAAATGGCGAAGGTTAGTGCATGCAGGTTTCTCATATGCCTCATAAAATTCTTAATCACCTCTATCCAAAGCCGAGAACTGCAGTGGAACCAGCCAGTTCCTGCTCACAGGCAACTCGGTTATGTAATTCTGTTTCATCCTCAATCCCAGCCTCTCCCACCCTCTCCAGGGGGCTTTCCCACTTCATGACATCATAAACAAGATGAGTCCAGAGTTCAGCTTAGCTGACATTTTCTTTATAAAGCCAATAAACAAGACAGCCTCAAGGTACCAGCCA
This sequence comes from Dasyprocta punctata, assembly GCA_004363535.1. Classification (NCBI taxonomy): domain Eukaryota; kingdom Metazoa; phylum Chordata; class Mammalia; order Rodentia; family Dasyproctidae; genus Dasyprocta; species Dasyprocta punctata. The sequence goes on along the minus strand of RJWM01007626.1, from coordinate 9,830 downwards.
GTATTTCTTCCTTTTCTAAAGCTCGATAGAAGTGTAATATGTTTACAGTTTCTAATTTGTTTTCTTGCTAATAAAAACAGGCATTTCTAGACAGGTTAGACAATGTTTTGGAGTTGGCTTTATACAGCAGTGTGTGTGTGTGTGTGTGTGTGTGTGTGTGTGTAATTTTGCTTAAAAAATTATGGCTTAACCGTTTGTTAAGAATTATGGATGGAGGTGGGAAAGATGAAAAATAAATGAAACCAAGCAAAGAGGAAAACAAAAGTTGCATTTTGTTTTAATTGTGGAAAAGGCCTATGTGTGCAATTAGAATTTCTGTGTTTGAGAAGTTATTTTAGAAAACAAATACTGTAGTGTTTTTTGGGCCAATTAATTTGAGTACATTGGCAAGTTTTATGAAGTATAAAGTAAAGTAAAAAATATTTGAAATTATTTAAATGATCAAAAACCTCTGTAAACATTAAACTAAGATCAATGTTGTATGTCAAGTGATTTTCTGATTTATAAACGATACGTGCTGTGCAAAAATCTATTACAAAGGAATGGGTCTCGTAGCACCTGTTGCTAGGGTGAACTGTGTGAAATCTGCTCACCAGAAGATGTAATCCAATGGCCTATTTCATGTAAAAGTTCTCAGCACAAATATGTTTGTACCTCTATTGATTTGCATTACTAAAATACAATGGGCATAGCTTGCTGTGGATATAGTTCCAATCACCAAAGTTGGGAACATCTAGAGTGAGGAGAGCACAACAGTAGAACGGATATATATTCTTACTGAACTCCTTTCCTTCGCAAGGTACAGATATATATATATAGAGAGAGAGGGGGGAGCAGGAGAGAGAGAGAGATCTATCGTCATAGCTTTGATCTCTAGGGCTCATAATTCAATTGGAGAAAAAATGAATTCATAAAGATTAAACACTGCAAGCAGGCAGGACTATAGATGATGTCAGTTGACATTCTAAAAACGAGCTCTTCTGTATATTCTGTGAAGTGTGTTTTCTTTTTTCGGAAGTAGCGGTTATAGGATCTTTATTTCTTGATCACGCTTATTTTGAATCCATTGGGTGAGGCTGACGTGAAGAGGAGACATCGTCTCTTCCCTCGGAGTGCCTGGTACGCAGGCATTGGGATGGCGGTTTTTGCCCTGGTGGTGTTGATAAATGTGCATCTTTGGTCAGGAGGAAAGCTGCTCATTTCCCATGAGTCAGCTATTTCAAGGGCCAGCCAATTATTTCAAACTCTTGCCCAAGCAAATTGATGACTCCAGGGTGAGTGAAATCAATGCACTGGCATTTGCCAAACACAGAGTCAGACGAAAATAGAATAAATTAGTTCCCGTCAGTCAGTTATCGCTTTGAGTAGGTGAGCTGAGGAAGAAGGGGTACTGAGGTGCACACTGAATGCAAACTACCTTCTGTTTTCAGTCGAAGACACAAAGCAAAAGACAGAGTCGAAACAGACAGTGATTATAAAACTGCAGCTTGCGAGGGAAGGGGTTCTGTGAGCAGCTCAGTTTCTTCCTATGAATTTTACCCAGAATAGCACTGGTTCTTATTTGCTTAGACACTGTTCAAAATGTAGACTCTTAATTTATTGTCAGGTAAAATACAAATTTCTGAAGCCTGAGAGATTCTGTTTCTGGAGTTTCTGGGATTACGAACTGCCACCAAATAATGACAGCATTATTTGAAACTAATACTAGAATTAATTTCTCACCACCATACTCAGCCAATATTGACAATAAGATGCGCTATTATCTAGCATAGGTTGGCAGAGACCCCTGCAGCTGAAGAATGCATAATGATATTGTGTCTGACAGTCTGTCCAACTGAGAGAATGGAATGTCTAGGAAGAGAATATTATTTCAAAGATGGGCATCCTATAGTTAGTGCTCTCAAGACATGCTCAGCCACAGAGAAAACTAATCTCTTGCTGTTAGTAGACCAGCCTTATTCCAGGATAACTGTTCTTAAAATAATTGGAAGACTGAAACATGCTACACAGTAATATTGATGTGCATGATAAATGCACTGAATAAAGAAAGAAATGCCAATCGGGAGATGCAGCCTTTTTTGGTGAGGAAATAAAATATTTATGATTTTCTTATGATGTTCCATTGACATATGGTCCTTCTAACCAAGTGACAAATTAATTGACTAGTTTTAGAGAGAAATGGATGTGGCTTAATGAAGAAGGACAGGATGTGTATTATGAGGCAGCTGGTTCTGCCGCTGCTGGCTTGTGGAGACAATATACATCGGACAGCTAATGAATCTCTGTTGCGTAAGATAGATTCTCTTTATAGTGGGATTGCATGCTTTGTCTCTAAATGGGGTTATTATACACACCATTGCGCAATATTTGAAGAGCTTGGTTGGCCCTTGTAGAGGGTTAGGAGAGAAATAAATTGGAAGACAATCGGTCCTTAAGACCTTCAATCCATCAAACTCCCCATATTTATCTAAATTACTAGCACATTCTCCCAAAATACAAATCTGTATGATACACATGGCTAGCATGTTAATGCTGGCCAGCCTTCCCTTGGATTTTTATCTGTTAGGTTTTCCACTGAAAGCACAGACCCGCATTCCCGCCTGGTGATACATTCCAGCCACTCCCACCACTGTTGCTGCCCCCGTGCAGCCCACAGTCTGAGTCCCTGAGTTTCATCCCAGGCTCCTTCCGTGAGCCACACGCATTGCTTGTCTTGAGTTACTCGATTCTAAACACTCTTTGAATATTCTGCTTTAATGGTAATTCATTCAGTTTCCTCATTTTTCTCCACATTTGTAGGTCCTCCTTGTTCAGTTGCTTAGTTTGTCTTCAAAATAAATCCATTCCAGCCCATTGTGCAGCCTTAAAAATACTGGAGGTGATGGCATAAGAGGGGGAAGGGGACGAATGACAGCACTGTCTACTCGGTATCAGAAACTGTACTCCCTGGTAGAGCATGGGCGCATGGTTTTTTCTGATGGTATACGTGAGGAGGTGGAGGCCTTTACCTCTTACACCCTCTAACCTGGCTTTGTTGTTACGTTAATGGCTTGATTCTTATGTTGATGTCATTGCGGGGTCTTCAGGAATATTGTAGCTCAATTCAAACCAGAGTTTTTCAAGGTCATAGCACGTGCTTTAAACTGGGAGGAGACAGGCGCCAGAAAAATGATCGTTGGATATGTGAGAACTAGGGTTTCGACTTGTTGAAGAACTTTGAGCAAGTGACAGTTCCTGCTGACCTTGACATTCTCACCTATGAAGCAAGTATTTACTTCTTCTAAACTTTCTTCGTGTCTTTCTGCTTTTTTACCTTCGGTGAGCAATTGAAAAGAATTACTCATGTGAAATGTTTCATGGTTCTTAGCGTAAGAAGGTGCTTTCGGTTTGAGCTATGATTCTACTCCAGACTATATTGCTTCCTCTTCATCGTTGTGGGGTTCTCTGCTTTTCAAGTCTACCTGTACTCTGGAGTAGAAAAAGGCGAGCTGAAAGAAATGGACAAACGGTTCCATGGGCTTCTCCACATACGTATTACCCCTTTGGAATTGAATCTTGAAGCCCTGTCAGAAGTGTTATTTTTCCAACACAGCAGGCATTAAGTGGCTATAGAAAATAAACTCACCCTGATATCGCTCTTATTGCTTGCTACATCCATTTACTGCGAAGATTATACTATAAGGTGCAACAGGAGGTGTTGTACGCCAAGGAAAATCATCATTTTGTAATTCTATTTATTTAAGTTTTCTTTAGCATGGACTTTTGGGTTTCCTTGTTTTCTGGAATTACATCTTAAATGGCAAGAGAGTTTTAAAAAATGTATTTCTCTAGAGGCTTATTTCATCCAAGTAATCTTTAAATTGCAAAAACACTTCTGTGGGTAAAACTGTTTGGTAACGAGGTTTCTATAATTTGGCCAGGGGAAGGAAAAACAAACAAAAAAAAATTGGCAACAATGGATTTTATCTATTTTTAATGGCTTTTATATGCTCTGGCAAAAAGAGACAATGCCAGGGTTGTGCAGCTCTAAGTAGGAATTAGTTTCTGTTTGGCTGGATGTTTTATTTAATGAGAGCTTGTGCTTACAGTTTTTTTCTGTCACATAATTACCTTAAGGAAATAAGTGTGTACAGAGACTAATGAGTAGACACATCGTCTTTACCAGTGTTTGTTCAAATTATTGCACATTAGAGATACGGGAATCTAGAATTGAGATGCTTTAGAAGTGAATCTTTGCTCGTATGTAGTATCTTTAGTGCAAAGATCTGAGAACACATTACGAGCAATTAAACTCTAGGATACCAATGAGGATTCTGTATTACTCATTGTTTAAATTAAGTTATGGAAATCTGCTTTGCTCTGGGGTCCGAGGAAATCCTTTAGTTTAGTCTTGCAAATTTGCCATCCTCGTTATCCTAGGCAAACCATTTCCAGGTCTCTTTTCTTCTCATGTTGTCACATTTCTTAAAAGACTTACTTTTATTTTACTTTCTTCGGATTTTTTTTCTTTTTTTTTCTTTCTTTTTTTTTTTTTTTTGCGACACAGTCTTGCTATGTAGTCCAGGCTGGCTTCCGACTTGTGATCCTTCTGCCCTGGCCACTCGCATTTTGGGATCACAGGAATGTGCCATTGATTTGTTCTCCAATCTGTGTGACATTTGCTTCCCAAACGTTCCTGCTGCCTGTCTGATTGAGGTCAGCCGCGATGTCCTCCTGGCTCAACCTGCTTTCAGTCCTTCTGCCGTTTCTGTCCTTGCCTCCTCTGGTGCTGCTGACCACTCAAATGTGCTGGACACAGCTGCCTTCTTTTTTTTTTGCCTGGGGCTGCGCAATCTCCCATTTATCATTTCCCCGTGTCCCTTCCTTATCCACCCCTTGTGTCTTGTTCTCCCAGTGACCTGGCTGTTCTCCCTCAGCTTGTCCTTTATTTCTCCATACAGGGCCCTGATTTTCAGCTCTTCTCTGAGATTCCCCCAGAGCCCGGGTCCTTGGTGGCCTCACTCTGGGCAGCAGCAGCATTTCCCTGAGGACATCCGTTCCTTTTCCATTTGTCTCCATCGCCATCTCCCCATCCCCGTCCCCACTCCAAGGTTCTGTGTCAGAGACTTTGGACTCCTTTTAATGCTCCCTCTTTTCTTCCTCACTTATCTGGTCACTCACCGAATCCTGCAGATTCCACCTTGGTGATATTTTCACAGCAATTTATCTTCCGTCCTAGGTGCCTGAGGCCCAGCAACTTCCTCTTGTGCTTGCATGGGGGCCTTGGGAGTCAGTCTCCTCCTCCTGCACTCTGCTCCGAGTCGGACTCCATCCCCTGCAGATAAACCCAGGCTCGTCCCTGGATTCTAGATTTCCCGATGGATGCCGTCCTGACATAGCCTGCTCTCGTCCTAAGAGCCCGTCTCTCCTCTCCACCCCTCCCCTCCTCCTGCTTTGTGCTCCTGCAAAACTGGACTCACTATGCTCCTGTTCCAGCATAGAACTTTGGCCTGGAAAACGCATCTTCTCTCCCTGTGCTTGGGAAAACCCCCACTCGTTTTGGTGAAGCCTCCCAGCACAGTGCCCCCTGCTCTCACTGGCTGCAGCCCTCGGTTGGGGTCTCGCAGTCCTGCCTTTGTCACAGTCATGTGGTCCCATGTCCAGGTAGCAAGGGACTTTCTCTGTCATCTGCCTTCCTATTGGTACCCAAGCACCGGGCACATCCTGGTCCCTTGGTGAGGGTCAGTAGTCAGCAAGCATGTGTCATGGGCGAGTGGCTGCGGAGTAGCTAGGATGTCCACAGAGGATCCTTGCTGTGCGGTGAAAGGCGCTTGGATGGGGCTGATAACTCTGTCCTGGGTTATACCCTGCGTAGGAAAAGGAGAAACTGTATGTGGAACTGAAGCACATTTTGGCGCGGCAGCCTGGCCCCGAGGCTGCGGAACAGCTGCAGATCTACCGGCACACGCTGCGGGAGAAGACCAAGCAGCTGAAGGTAAGGGGCCGCTGGCCTGGAGAGCCGGCTCTCTGAGCCACACACCACGGGGTCAGCTTTCTCAGAGCCCACGAGGTAGCGCACCCTGTTTCCAGGAGGCTGTGAGCGTGGGAGGGTAGAGCTGGGGCAGCATGAAGGCAATGGAAAGGAAATTCGGGGGCCAGGGTTCCTATGGATGGCCACAAGATGATTTAGAGGCCTTCGAACCTGTAACGCTATTGGCCAACTGAAGGTTTCTGCTACTCCTCTCCCCCAGGAAAGAAAAGCTCCTCCCAGCCCCCGGGTCTTCCTGCACGATTGTTGGACTGTGGCTACGAAACAGAAAGAAAATTATGCCAGGCTTTCTTTAGTCTAAGTCCCTTCTAAGTAACATAAGAGCCTCAGCAGGAGAGATGAGGGGTTTCTCTATTGTATTTTCCTTTTGGAGAGTTTCTTAAAAGCCGTGTGTGCTCACACTGTATTTTGAGCTTTCCATGCTAGGCAAATGCTCGCTATTCTTGGCCTTAGCAAGTCTGAGCGCACAGCTGTGGAAGGCAGCTGGCTCCTGGCACTTACCTGCCCAACCGCCGCCTTTCTACCTGGGGTGCAGTAAATGTCACCCTACGGTATCTCACTATCACTTTCAAAAATCGGACAGGGTCTAATTGTGTCCTTTCACCCAAAAGGGCCAGTGAAACAAGTCTAATTAGAACACTAATTTTCAAATTCCTCTGAATGTTCTTTTCGTGTGAGTATTCTGACAATTTGAGCTCTGCAGAGGGCATATGCTTTTATCTTTGTTCCTTGGAACAACTGAACAGTTCAAACACAATTCAAAAATTTACTTTCTAATTTTGTCAGGATGAGGGTTGATTAGGAAAGCACACGTCTGTCTTACCCCTCTTAGCTCTCAATGGCCAAAAATGGCACTCACAAGGAACTGTTTGATGGCTTCTTTATCTCTTTTTCTCAGAAAGGCCACGTTTTTCACTCAGAATGAAATGTGACCTTGTGCAGAAAGAGGCTGCGAGGCAGGCGGTGCCGAGGATGTCCAGCTGCTCGATGTCATTATCTGGACTCTCAGGAAATCTCCCATTCATTGTTTGGAAATAGAGTCTCTTTCCTAGTGTTTAAAAGCTACACAGTTTTTTTTTTTCCTCCAACGTGAAAGTCACAGTCTTTAGGTTGTGATAGCATAGTCGGAATAATTTTTGCAGCAATTAAAAAGAAAGTGTTCATAAGCAGATGAATACTGAAAAATCTTTAAACTAGCAAGCAAGAGGAAACATAAATTGAGTCTACTACATGCCCCTCAGAACAACAGCCTGCCTTTCCTCTCTTGGTTCTGGTGGGGAGTAAACCCTAGCTTGGGCTTGCTTTGTGTTTTAAAGTCCAGCTCTGGTTCAGTCCAAGCCCAGTGGCATTCTCTGAACACAGCCATGGAAGGTGAGTAGTTAGGCTTCTTATCACAGCCCTGTCTTGCTTGCATCGCTCTCCTATGCACATGCCACAGCCACCTGTGTCTTAGATGTAAGTGTCCCCGTGCTGAGATGAAGGAAGGGCTAGTGAATAGCCCCAAAGAACATCATACGGAGGTGGTAGACCTTTACCAGAACAACCACCTTGGCAAACACAATTGAATGTCTGTTAGTGGTGGTGGCAGAGTGATTTTGGAATAATTTTTACCATCATCCTGAGATGAATTCCATTCTCTAGTGGTATTTATCTTGAATGTATATTTTTAAAAGGTTTTGGAAGCAATTTTAGAATATGTATCTGGGAGCTTTTCTGTCTCTACTCGGAATATTCCTTGAAATGCGTTATACCAGTTCACTTCTGCTGTTTGACTCTTGCCTGATAGTTCTCTTTTTAAGCAGCTGAGTGATGTTGCATTTACCTTCGTCATTTGATTATGAGTCTTGGCTGGGGTTTTACTCAGATATGGACCTTGAGCCTGAGAAACAAGCAAATCAGCTGTTAAACCTGTGCATCATTATGGACCTCTAGCTAAATGGCAGATTTAAAATTTTTCAGAGAAGGATATTGTTTCACCTTTTTATCTTTTGCTAACTGTGCTTTATTTGCCACATTAGGTTTTGTCTTCAGAACTGAATATGTATGAATCCCAGAGCCAAGAGTATAAGTATGAGATTGAGAAACTTGGCAGTGAATTGACGAATGTAAAGAAGAAATACCTGGCTCAGAAACGCAAGGAACTTGCTCAGAAGTAAGAATTAGTCAAAAGTTCTGATTCTGTTGTGCCTACTACCTGCTCATAAGAAAATATTCAGTGAATACTCATAGGGTTGCAAACTTCTCTGGGGTAAATGGAATCACAGGGTGAACAGGCCGTGTTCTGCAGGTCACTAACTGGTTCGTATCAGAGCAAGATTGGTGTGTTATCCAATGCTGAGGCCCTTCCTTGGGACCCTAATGGGCATTCCCTATTATCTGCTCATTGGTGGTACTAACTTGGAACAGAGGGAATGGGCTGGGGTCCCGGTGCTCTCCTACAGTTTGGAAATAATCATGCCAGAACTATGTTTGAAAATGAGCCTTGCACAAGTTGAAGCAAATTTACACTGCAAACCACAAGCACTTTTGCTAAGAGAGCAGGCCTTGGCAAAACTGTTCTAATAATGTAGCTGTACCACTGTAATTACAAGTATATCCTATGCTTCAGATAAACTACCTCTGAACTGTCATCTATGTCTCATACTTGACTCAGTATCTGCCATGGGGTGTTGACATGCCCTTTTTTGTTTTTGGAGATAATAATGCAAATATGAAGCTAACATTTTGGGTGTAAGGTGCCCAGGTATTGACTATAAACCTTCCCTTCACTGTACGATTGTTCTTTGCCTGACCCGAGGCTGAGGTAGAAAACTCAAATGAATCAGTAAGATTTGAAACTTGATTTGACTGCATAGCATTTCCAAAATCATTCTGCTAAGTTGGTTGTGACTTACACTGTGGGTTCACAGTCATATTTGGTATTTCATTTCCATGGGACATTTGGACATGTGAAATATAATTCAAATGCACCCGAGATCTGGTAGAGGCATATAAAGTAGCCAGATGCAAATTCACTTGCCAGTAAAAATCAGCTTTTCTTGTAAATCAGAATACCCCCAGTTCCACATTTAAGATGCCATCTTGGTAGAGGAAAATACTGCTATCATTTAGATAAGTCTTAATGTGTAGGAATAGCAACTATCTGATGGAGACTCTCTAGTGTGATTTATTAAACATCCAGGTTCCCGGGCCCCATCTCCAGCTTGTCAGATTCTGCAGGCTCTGGGTGGACCTCGGAAATCTGTTGTTTAACAGATCACCCAGGTCATCTTCATATACACGGAAGTTTGCACACCGTGAGAGTAAAGGTGTGAATTAAGTGAATAGTGGAGGGAAAGCACTACTGGTTTCTTTTAGGGTATCACAGTTGTGCTTAGAGACCATCAACATGGCCAATTCCCACAAAAGGCAGGTGTTTCACTCATTGGTCCTCAAGCTTTGACAGGTACCCTGATCAATAAAAGATTCCCTTATCACGTGTATACACCATATATATACGTAAGTACAATTTTTATTTTAGAATAGTTTCATATTTATCTCCATGTATTTTAATGCATACATTACATGCCATTGCCATTTTGCAGCTATGAGTAAGATGTCATTGTTAACTTTTAAAGATAAAAGCGTAAATAGGAGCTCTGATGCCTTCATTCTATACTCAGCAGATCCTCTCACCCAACTTGGAAAGCTGTGGTCCAGTGTACACAGTTCCAAACAGCTCGTGTGGCCGAACGGCAGCGAGTATCATCCTAGAGCTGATTCTCTTCCCTGCCTTGGTCCTGGGTTTGGCCTCGGCTCCTTC
>RJWM01007625.1:0-77099 GCA_004363535.1 Dasyprocta punctata | reverse complement strand
GATTCCAAGCCCGCGCGCTGGTGCCGCTCAGGCCGGGCAGCCCAGGCGGGCCCCGTGAGGGAGGGGCCCTCTCGTTCTCCTCCGAGGTCAGGACCCCGGAAGGCAGTCCATACTTGCTTCCTGATCTGTGCCTGCACCGCTCAGGCCGGGCGGCCAGGTGGGCCCCGTGAGGGAGGGGCCCTCTCCTTCTCCTCCGAGGTCAGGACCCCGGAAGGCAGTCCATACTTGCTCCCTGATCTGTGCCTGTGCTGCTCAGGCCGGGCAGCCCAGGCGGGCCCCGTGAGGGAGGGGGGCAGTTTTACATCTTCTTGATCTAGCTTCAGAAATTCATGTTTGTAGAAATCTGTCCATTTCTTCTGTTATTGAACCTATGGAAATAGAGGTTTTTGAAGTAGCTATTGATGATCTTTTGTACTTCAACATGGTTTGTAGTGATTTCACCTTTTTATTCCTTATTGCATGAATTTGAGTTTTTTCTCTCCTTTTTAAAATAAGGTTGGCTAGGGGCTTTTCAATTTTATTTATCCTTTCAAAGAACAAGCTTTTTGATTCATTAATTCCTTGTATTGTTTTCTCAGCCTCTATTACGTTAATTTCTGCTCTGGTCTTTATAATTTCCTCCCTTCTTTAGGCTTTGGGCTTCTTGTTGTTCTTTTACTAGATGTTTGAGGTGTAGTATCAGGTTGTTTACTTGTGTATGTTATGTTTTCCTGATACGGGAATTCACTGCAATAAATTTCCCTCTGAGAATTGCTTTCACTGCATCCCACGGGTTCTAGTAAGTTATATTTGCATTTTTATTTGCTTATAGAAATTGTTTAATTTCTTCTTTAATTTTTTTCTGTGACCCATTGATTGTTCAGGAATGTATTATTTAATTCCATGTGTTTATTGAGTTTTTGCAGCTTCTTTTGTCATTGATTTCCTGTTTCATTGCACTATGATCAGATAATATGCATAGAATAATTTTGATTCTTTTGCATTTACTTAAGCATGTTCTGTGGGCTAGTATATGGTGTATTTTAGAGAATGTCCCATGTGAAGTTGAACAGAATGTGTATCCTGATGTTGTTGGGTGGAACACTGTACATGTCTACTAAGTTCATTTGTTCACAAGTTTGATTGTGTTCTGTTACTTCTTCGCTGATTTTTTGTTCAGTTAGTCTGTCTGTTTGTGTCAATGTGGTGTTAAGGTCTGCCATTATAATTGTGTTATTGCTTATTTGATTTTTTGTTTATGTCAATATTTGTTTTATATAGCTGTGTACTCCCATATTTGGTGCACACATGTTTAAGATTGTTATCTCTTCCTCTTGAAGTTTTCCCCTAACCAGTAGGCAGTGACTTTCTTTATTTCTTTTGATCATTCTTCGTTTGAAGTTCACATTGCCTGCAAATAGATTAGCTACCCCTGCTTTTTCTGGGCTCCTGTTGTATGAAGTATTGTTTTCCATCCTTTGACTTTCAGTCTATGAATTTCCTTTTGGGTTAGATGGGTTTCTTGTATCCAGCATATGGTTGGATATTGTTTCTTGATCCATTCTGCCAGTCTGTTTCTTTTAATTGGTGAATTGAGGCCATTTACATTCATGGCTATAAGTGGTCTATATTGGCTTATTTTTGTCATGTTATCTTTCTGCTGGTGGTTCCTTACCTTTCTCCTCTGTATAATTGTTTGCCCTGCTTGGTGGTTTTTTTCTGTTGGTGTTTTTGAAGTTGTAGTTATTTTTATGTCTCTCTAGAATATCTTTCAGTATTCTTTGCAGGATTGGTTTGGTGGCCATGAAGTTCTTTGTCATGGAAGACATTGCTTATTTCTACATTGATTTTGAAGGACAATTTTGCAGGGCATATCAATGTGAGCTGCAAGTCATTTTCCTTTAGGATTTGAAATACTTCACTCCAAGTTCTTCTTTACTTCATTTTTTGTGTTGAGAAGTCTGTTGTGATTCTGATGAGCCTTCCTTTATAGGTGATTTGTTTATTTTATCTAGAAGCTTTTAATATTCTGTTCTTATGTTAAATTTCTGGGATGTTGATTATTATACATCTGGATGTAGATTTATTTTGGTTATGGCTAATTGGAGTTCTATGTGCTTGACTTATCTGTAGGTCAATTTCCTTTCCCATGTTTGGGAAATTTTCAGTTATTCTGTAATCTTTTTAAATCATTTGTGTTGTTGCCTTTTTCATTTACACCTATCAGTCTTCTATGACTTTTCTTTGTCTCATCTTGCAACTGTTGAATTGTTATTTCCTGATTCCTTGTTATTTTTGAAAGATCTTTCCTTTGCTGTTTACTAGCTGCAACCTTGTCTTCGAGGACTCCATCTTCGCATTCATTGAGGTGGTTTTGCCAGCTTTTGATGGAATTTTTGATTCCCTGAGTATCTCTTTGAATCTATTTCATGCATTCTTTTTCTATCTTATATTGTTCATTCAAGGTTTCCATTGTTTTACAGTGCTCCTCTATTTTTTAAGCTATGTCTTCTTTAAATGTGTTCAGCATTTCTTTTATTATGTTTATCATTTCTTGTTTTACCTGGGAGATTTTTCTGATCTGAGTTCATTTACAGCTTCATGGGGTTATTCCTTTAGTTCAGCTGCTATAATTTCAGATGTTTCAGGTGTATGGCTTACACTTTCTTCTATGTCCGTGTCTCCTAGGCTTGTTCAGGATGGGCTGGAGGTTTGAGACTGCATTTTCCTCTTTCATTTTGTCATTTTCCTGTATTTCCCTAGGGCAGCCAAATGCAAAGTCTCAGTTATTTCCTGGGTTGAGGATGACTGTCTGTACTTCAGGGAGTTTCCCCATTTGAGTGGGAGTCATTAGGTAGGCCTTACCAGGACCCTAGACACACTCAAACACTCCCCAAATGGAGGAAGTATGATGGCTGGACCTTCAGTACACCCTACATGGCACACCGAAGCTACCTGGCTGAGGTTGCTGGGTGGGACCCTACGAGTTTCTGAGTGGAGTATCAATGCTGAATGGCTAGGTCAAATATGCCGTGCATGCCTTCAGCTCATGCCATGTGGCACACCAATGCTCCCCAGTTGCTTGGAGTTGCTGGTTGGGGCCCTACCAGGTTCCACTTGATGCACAAAGGCTGCAAGGCTAGGTGGAATTCACTGTGCAGGCCTTCAGCTTGTGCTGCTCATAGCAGAGAGGTTCCAGAGGTACTTGGGATTGCTGGGCAGTATCCATCCAAGACCCAAGCCACATACCCAAGGTTCCCAACTGTTTGGGATGCTGAGTAGGGCCCTACCAGGTTCTGAACAAGGTACCAACACTGAACTGCTAAGTAGAGTTCGCTGTGCAGGCCTTCAGCTGGCGCCACTCAGTGCACAGAGGCTCCCTTGCTACTTGGGATCAGTTGGTGGGGCCCAACCAGGACCTGAGCCATGTACCAAAGGTCTCTGGCTGTTTGGGAATGCAGGACGGGGCCCTAGCAGGTTCTGAGTGAGTTACTGAGCTTGCATTCTCATTAAGTTGTAGATATTGTTTAATTTCTGCCTTAATTTCATCTGTGACCCATTGGTTGTTCAGTAGGGTGTTATTTAATTTCCATGTGTTTATGGAGTTTTTGTGGTTTCTTTTTCCATTAACTTTCAGTTTCGTTGCACTATGATCAGATAATATGCATGGGATAATTTCAATTCCTTGGCATTTACTTAAGCATGTTTCATGGACTAGTATATGATCTGTTTTAGAGAATGCCCCATGTGCAGCTAAGAAGAATGTATATTCTGATGATGTTGAGTAGAACACTGAAAACATCTACTAAGTCTATTTGTTCACAGGTTTCATTCAGTTCTGATATTTCTTTGCTAATTTTTTGTCTAGTTGATCTATCTCTTTGTGATAATGGAGTATTATAGTTCCCCATTACAATTGTGTTGTTGCTTATGTGATTTTTCATGTCTCTTAATAACTGTTTCATATAGTTGGGTGCTCCCCTATTAGATGCATATGTATTTATGATTGTTATCTCTTCCTCTTGAAGCTTACCCTAATGAGTATGCAGTGACCTTATCTATCTCTTTTGATCAGTCTTGGCTTGAAGTTCACATTTTCTGCAAACAGAATAGCTACCCCTGCTTTTTCTTGGTTCCTGTTGCATGGAAGATTGTTTTCCATCCTTTGACTGTCAGTCTATGAATTTCTTTTTGAGTTAAATGTGTTCCTTGTGTGCAGCATTTATTTGGATTTGTTTCTTGATCCATTCTGCCAGTCTGTTTCTTTTGATTGGTGATTTGAAGCTATTTACATTGATGGCTGTAACTGATATGTATCTTTGTCATGGTATTTTCCTGCAATGGTTCCTTACTTTTCCCTTTTGTCTAATTGCTTGCCCTGCCTGGTGACATTTTTCTGTTGTTGTTCTTGGAATTGTGGTCATTTTTATCTGTATCTAGAATATCTTTCAGTACTTTTTTGTGGGATTGGTTTTGTGGTCATGAATTTCTTCAGTTGTTCTTTGTCATGGAAGTATTTTATTTCTCCATTAATTCTGAAAGATAGTTTTGCAGAGTACATCAATCTAGGCTGGAAGTTGTTTTCTTTCAGGATTTGAAATACTTCACTCCAAGCTCTTCTTAACTTGAGAGTTTGTGTTGAGAAGTCTATTGTGATTCCAATAGACTTTCCTTTGTAGGTGATCTGTTTCTCTTCTCTAACAGCTTTTAATATTCTGATCTTTGCGATGAATTTCTGGAATCTTGATTATTTTCTTGGTGTAGTTTTATTTTGGTCATGGCTGCTTGGAGTTCTATATGATTCATTTATTTGTGTGTCAATTCTTTATTCATGCTTAGAAAGTTTTCTGCCATTATTTCTGTGAAGAGTTTTTTTTTGAATAGCATTTGTGCTGTCTCCAGGTTTCTCATTGACCGCAATCAATCTTATGCTATTCTATGTTGCTTCATCTTGTAGCTGTTGGATTGATTTTTCATGGTCTGTTGCTATTGTTAAGATATCTTTCTTTTCTTGATCATGAGTTGCAATTATTTCTTCAAGATCTGAAATTCTATCTTCTCCTTCATTCAATCTGTTGCATATACTTGCAATGGAGATTTGATCTTCTGGATTTCTATTTGGATACATTTAATTTCTTTTCTTTTCTTTTTTTAAATTTTTTTTATTTTAAAGATAGTAAAATACAACAGAACATAACAGAATAAAATCAATCAAAACAAAGCAGTAGGACTGGTACAGAACTTCGAAGACCGATAATGTGAGTACAATAGCTACAATAGCATACCTTGCTATTTTCAGATTAGCTGAGCATTCCTACAGGTGTAGTAGAATTGAACCAAAAACAAAACAATACAAAGTCAATAAAAACAGAATATAAAATAAAGGAAAAAAAGAGAAAAATAGTAACAATCAGAGTAAAGCAAAATGGTGAGAACCACATTGGTCCTCAAAGACAAGACAGAAGAGAGTCCCCCATGTCTGCAACATTGCCTACTGTCATCATGCAAAGAGAGATTCAGGGTGCCGACCAGAGGCCAGCAAAATCTACGAAAAAACACTACCGTTTAGTTGCTTTATGTACCTTAGTTGCCATCAATTTAGCCAGACCTCAGAACCAGCAGCTTGCTTACAGCGCGGGGGGGGTGGGGGTGGAGGTGGGGGGGTGTAGATGATGTCCTTGATTCCGAGCCCGTGCGCCGGCGCCACGCGGTCCCCGCTAGTTGGGGCCTGGTTGGGTTGGGTCCCATTCTGGTTCTCCTCTGGGGTGGCGGAGCCCCCAACCCCGGAAGGCGGATCAGTTCTCCCTTGATGTAAGCCGGTGCCGCGCGGTCCCGGCGAGTTGAGTAATTTCTTTTCTATGTTAGGCATTTTTTGTTTCCATCATTTTTCTAAGCTCATCTTTTCTTTTATCTGTGTCTTCTCTAATATCTTTGATTTTAAGCTTCATTTCTTTTTATACCTAAGAGACTATTTTCTCTGTAGCTTTTTCCACTTATTTTTTTCACTTCTACTGCTATCATTTCAGAAAGTTCCTTTGACTTCCAATTTCATCTATATCATTGAGTTCCAGGCTTGTCCTGGGTGGGCTGGAGGTCTGGGGTTGCATTTTGCATCTTTTTTTGTGTGTGTACTGGGAATCAAACTCATGACTTTGCACTTGCTAGGTAGACACTGTGCCACTGAGCTATATCACCAGCCCCAGCATTTTGCTTCTGTGTCTTGTCATATTCTATTTTTTCTTTTTTATTTTATTTTGTTTTCTATGTTGATGCTTGACAATTTCTTATGATAGATAGCTTTATCACTAGCATTAGTCTTCCCTAGGAGATGTCTGTTCTTCAGGGATGTCCTATAAATGTAGGTGGTTCTTTATAGCTATCCCAGGAACCTACCTTACCAATTTGCAAAGAAGGCAAATTTACTATTTGGCTCAGCACTCGGTCCTTTGGTACTGGGCTGTGGTGATGATTATGATCCAATACAATCTCAGTATTATCATACAGGGGAGAAAAACTGATTATAACTTGTATGACATCCAGGCAAAAGTAGTACAGTCAGTAATAATAATAGTTTCAAGTACAGATTAACTACTGACAGACTATGGTAACCATTAACCTGCTACCCCTGACCACAGTAGCAAACTGTAAAGTTTTATACAAAATCAAACATATACCATGTACTTGAATGCAGTCATCTCCCCCTTATTAGAGTAATTTTACCCTTCTGCAGGGGGTAGGGGATAAGATGTGTAGGGAACAGGATAAAGTGATAAATGAGGTCAAACGTAGCAGAATCAAAACTGGAGGTAAAGATGATTGCCCAAGTTTTGGGTACCTGGAGGACACAGAAGGGAAAGAATGAAACAGAATGGGAGGGAGTAGTCAGAAAGACAATGTTTACTCGAAAGTTTAAATTCAAGAAGTAGTTGAGGAAAGAGAAAGTGGATCAGTAGAAGAGAATGAAAAAGACAGGTAAGAAACCTAACCAGTGAAAGAAGAAAGAGAAGGAGAATTTAAAAAAAAAAGAAGAAGAAAGAAAGAAAGAAAAAAAGGAGACCCAGGAAAGAAAGGAGAGGAAAAAAACAAACAAACCAAAAATAACCACAAAATACAAAACCAAACAAGATGACATCCAACCAGACAGGAAAGGGATAGCCCGATCAGGCAAAAAAGGGAGAATAAAAGTAGTAAAACATCTCTGGTGTTTACAGTTCTGCGATAGTGTCCATGTTAGATCCCAGAAATGTGCTGGGTATGGAGTTGATCTTGGCTTCTGAATATGGGGGCTGGGACAGGTCTTCTGTTGATGGAGTTCTCTAGAGCCCAACTGCTGGCTCCTTGCTGTTGCTTCACACACTTCCATGTTGCTGGTCTCACTGATTACTCCGTCCTCCAAAGGCATGTGTGCACCTCACCCGGAAGTCTTGGGTCTTGTGGGCTTCTGGTTGGTTCACCTACCAAAGGTGTGTGTCTCCATTGTTTTAAAAGAGCATGTTTCACCCTTTCTAGACAAAGTGGAAAATCACTGAGAGATTCTAATGAGGTAACCTTAGATTTGATCTCTTATGTTGAAGCCATTCAATCTCTTTAACCTTTCTTTGGAAAGCCTATTTTCAGTCATTCACATAAGACACAGCTTCTGCTTAAGATCTGAACCTTAATTCTCAGCAGAACATGAATTGAGGCATCTCTTAAACCCCGTGTTTCTTTGACCTTCAAGGATGTCTGGAAGGAAACGGACTCAGCTGTGTTGACTAGCTGCTTATCTTCAGTGGGACCTTGGGCTGCTGCCAAGTTCTCTCTGCTGCTGAAGCCCCTTGGCTTACCCTGCATGCACACAGATCACCACATGTGCCCACACACTACGCTGCATGCCTGGGCACTCGCTGGAGGTTCTATTTCTCTGTGGCAGCTGCTGACATCACCTTCTCTAAACTCCTGATACCAAGGACCACCTGGGCTTTTCCTCTGGACTATGGAAGATTTAAATCATTTTTGCTCTGAAGCTCTGGCAATGTAATCACTTTATTTCTGAGCTTGCACAGTGGACAAGAGTGGAATGTGATTTGCTGTTCCAGATTTCAAGAAATGAAACAGAAACAGGAGCTGTTTCTTGATGACTTTGTCCCTCTCTGCTCTGGCCTGTGGAATCATGTGGTTTCTGGTTTAATTAGTCTCTGACCTGCATGCCCCATGTAGGTTCTTCCAGCTTTCTGTGAACATATTAAAGAAAATTTAAAAAGAAGAAGGAAGAGGGAATAAAAGTCTGATCACAGGTATTGATCAGTGGCATAAGCGCCTGCCTGGCAGGCAAGAGGTTGTGAGTTCGACCCCTGGTACCAAAAAACAAAAACAAAAACAAACAGATACCTGGGCACAGGTATTGATCTTTCATGGGTGTGCTTTCCTATAGTTGTCAAAATTTATACAGTGATCATGGATTCAATCTGAAATTAGGAAAAAATACCATCATATTGAAATTAATCCTAAGTGATCAAAAGAACAAAATGGTGGCCAAATATTTTTCAATCAAATGCAAATAAAAAGAAAAGAATAGCAGTAAGGTTTAGACAAGATTCATCACAAGTGATACTTGAAAAAGGGAGACATTTTTGGCATTTTATGTTGACAAAAGGTACAATTCAAAATGAAGATATATAGTGATAAAAGTCATGTGCTGCTAGCGCAAGCTTGAAATCCCAGCTACTTGGGAGACCAAAGCAGCATCACAAGTTCTAGGCCAGTCTGAGCAACTTAATGAGATCCTGTCTCAAAATAAAAAAAAAGTATCTCAGTGGTGTCACATTTGCCTAGTATGCATGAGGTCCTGGGTTAATTCTCAGTACAGTACTGGAAAAAAATTGTTAGATAAAAGGACAGTATTAAATTTAAATAATAAAAGTGGACACAAATGGAGAAATCCATAAAAAAGTAATTGCTATGAGAAAACTAAGCACCAGATTTTGACAATCAATCAAGTAAAAAGACACCAAAGTTTGGATGACTGTACTTATTATCATTATTATTATTATTATTATTGGTACCAAGGATCAAACTCATGACATCACACTTGCTAGGCAGGCGCTTATGCCACTGTGCTAAATCCTTGGCCCAATGACTGTAATTATTAAAGTTGATTGATAGGCAAATCCTGAATTTTGTTTCTTAGCAACAAAGAATAAGCCTTTCTTAAAATATTATTCAAAACCCTTAGCAAAACAAATACTATATAAAGCCACAAATGAAGTTTTTGTCCAAATTGCAACAAAACTAGAACCAAGTCACAAAAGTTTAAACAAAAAATAATTAAAAATAGAAACTCAGGCACTTAGAAATACACAAAAAAGTTTATTTCACTGCATTGAAAAGAAAATATAGATTATAACTGTAAGCTATTTAGAAAATAATAAAAATCAGAATATTATATATAGCATTTATGGAATATAGCCAGCTCTGTACAAAGATGTATGGTGAGAGCTCCACATGCTGTTATCAGTAAAACAGAAACGATAAAAATAAAATATGACTGAAACATATAACTAAAAATAAGAAATAGAATAAAATAAATCCAAGTAGGCACAAATAGAGATAAATGCACAGTTTATGAATTAGAAAATAAAATATAATTGATAAATCCATGTGTTTTAAAATTAATAAGGAAATATCTTTTATCAGTCAGATTCAGGAAAAGAGAAAATATAAGCATATAGTGAGAAATGAAAATTAGAAAAGGGATATGAGGATATTACAGAGAAGAGTAAATTAAATAAGATAATATTTTGTCAGAAATTTGAAAATGTTGACAAAGTTAGTGTTTTCTAGTGGAAAGTGCTAACATTGATTAAACAAATTATGCATATGAAAAGACTAATAATCTTTGGAAGGAATTGACAAAAGCATCAAAAATCTCCTTTCGAAAGTTCTCCCAAGTCTGAGGGGCTTACTGAAGAATTCTTCAAAATTTCAGAAAATACGATTTCTATGTGATATTTCTGGAAAGCAAGTGAAATTTGCAATCCACTAAATTTGGTTATATATTCAGCAACTGATGAACATTTTAAAAACTATAGGACCCAGAAATTCCATTTCTTAAGAATCTTATAAGAATAATGAAAATATACACCTGCAGAAGATGTACATACAAAACGTAACGTATTGTGACCCCAAACTTGAAACAGTACTAATGTTGATCATCTTCAAAAGATAAACATAATGAGTACAACCATATTAAAAAAATGCTGTTCAAGAGTATAAAATGATTAAATATGGATATATGGTATTGCAACATGTTGAAACATAGATAAATCTCAAAAATGTTTTGCTAAGTAAGAAAGCTAGGATATAAAATACTACATGTTAATTCATTTCTATGAAATGGTCAGAAAAAATTTATAGAGATAGCAGATCAACAAGGTTGCCTAGGGATAGGATAGGGAGTGAGGGTTAACTACAAATGAGCTATAGAAAACTTTTTGGAATGGTGAGAACTGTTCTAAAATTATAATGGCCTATAATTGTTCTAAAATTGGCAATGGTGATACAATTCTATAAAATTTTCTTTAAAAATCTTCAAATTGTGCACTTAAATTGGGTAATTTTACAATATGTACAGTATGTAAATTGCACCTCAATGAAGCTGTTAAAATAGTTATGATGAAAATAAAAATTAATACCCCTAAGATGCCATTTATTAATCTATCCAACTGATTAAATTTTTAAAAAATTTAATGCAGCAAAAATTCAGGTCAATGAATATTGTCATAAGTAGCTATCAGGGTATAAGTCATTACAATGCTTTCAGAAAACAAATTGGAAGCAGAATTTTCAAAATGTTAAGGGACTCTGACTCACTAGTTTCATTTGAAAAATCTGTCCCTCCAGAAACAGAGACAAGGGCAAAATAAAGGGATATACATTAGAGAATTCTTTATAGTAACATCACACAATGGAATGTATGTAGTTGATAAAAATTGTATTTTTGCAGACTACTTAATGGGAGAATGCTCAAGAAATACTGGTAAAGAGAAAAGAAAAGTAGGATTTAGAATGTGTACACATATTGATCCTCAATTTTAGAAGTGTCTTTTGTGATTAGAAGAGCCAAGTGTTAACATTTACTATCTAGATGATCTAAGTATGTGTCTTGTAAGTTTCTTTTTCTTTTTTGTTTTTCTGCCACCTCCCAATTCTTAACAACTAGCATGCATTGCTTTATCATTTACAAATCAGAAATTTTATTTGAAAACTGTAAATGTTTTTTTAAAATAACAAATATAAAACGGAGTTATATCTCTCTCCCTCTACATCAAATGCAATTTTCACATAGGAAGTGGACAATGGATGTGAGGATCCTAACTAGTTGTTTCTGTTAGGCAAGGCCATCCACAGTGGCACTGGCCTTGTCTGCCTTCTTCCCACTTCAGTGGAGACACAGAGAACCAACCTGGAGCAGGGCGTGTTTGTGTGTGTGTGTGTGTGCCTGTGTCCATACACAGGTGTGTGCAATGGTGGATCTTGAGAAACACTTTACCATCTTTTAGTGATGGAACCGATTGACAGCTTAGCTGCATAGTGGTAGCATTTTAGTCTCATTTATTCAGTGTAGATAACCAGAGTACTGTGTTCCACAGGGTACCTGGATACAATCAGTGACACCAAGGCCCATGAGTTTGCAGAAGCTCTGAGCTCTGAAACATTTTGGGTTCCTTTGTACTTTTAAAATTCAATATTTTGCATAAGCTAAGTGCATAAGTTGAAACATGGCGCCAGGACAAAATCAGAAGGTAAAACAGGACAACCACAAGAAAGAAATTAGGACACAACTCAGACAAGGAAAGTCAAGTTCAAGTAGAAGTAGACTCTGAAGGTAAAAAGAAGAATGTGCCAAATCTATCCATCCCTCTCTGAAGTCATGTTATTAACTGCTACACAAACACTTTTCAACTTAACGTGTTAAATAATTAAACAAATGAGAAAGGAGCCAGATTCTAGTATGAAGGCTCCTAGAGCTTTGGTCTTTATAACTAATATATTTCTACCAGCCTCACCACCCGCCTTGACAAAGTGTGGGAGAAGCCGGCCTGTAACGAGGCTCTGCCACCCTGATGAGTGTGCTCATTAGGGAGGCTGCTCAGTTTGAGGACCCACCCCAGCTGATCTGATTGTGGATTTTATTGAAATAATTTTATAAACAAGTCTTCAGACAGAGTTTAGTCGTGATGAATCCTCCAAGCTCATTACCACCCTCAGGAAGAAATTTAAAGAGATAAAAATAAAAGTATAGGATTAAAACAACACTTTCACCTTTAGGCAAAACAGTCTCCTGTTCTTCAGATTTCTCCATCTGTAAAACAAGGATAATGATATTACCCTCTCCAGCTCATCAGGAGAGCTAGTGCTAAATTCTGGGGAGCACTCTTGGCAGTTGGAAAAGAAGGTAACTTATAAACCTGATTATTTTTAATAGCATGAAGAACATAATAATGATAAAGAGATGTTTGATCTCTCTTAAGACAGGGTAAAAACAATGTTAAAAAAAAAGGAGGCACACATATGTTGTAATATATCAGCCAAATATCTTGAAAATTCACCTGGCTTGAATTAGAAAGTTGCTCTGCCCCCAATATTTTCTTTGCTATTAAGGGTTTTTTAGCTCAATGACATTATCACAAAATAATTCAATGTATTTGTTGCAGCTGCTACTGCAGAATCAGAGTGACTTTCGAAAGATGCATGCAGAAGAAAGTATTGTGTTGACATTAGATTGTTCCAGGTGGTGGGGACAATTTCAAAACAGCCTGGCTCCTTTACCATTAACAGTTGCCATAAGTCAAGAAGCGGAGAACTTTAAAATCTCTGTTGACCAAAAGCTGCTCAAGTTTCCTGGGGAGAGATGTGACTGCATTTTAAGATATTTCCACAGAGCCAAACTTAAGAGTCTGCACAGAAGCATCACGTTTTAAAAGTGTGAAAGAGCTGGATGGGGCTCAAGAATGATCGACATATCCTTTTCTGAAATAAGTGACAGCATCTTCTGGTTCTACCCAGTTTCTTATTTTTGCATCAAACATAAATAGTAAGTGAAGAAAATGTAATTCAATAGCAGAGCTTCAGGTTCCTGAGATTAGATGAAAGAGATCCTTAGCTTTCAGCACAAAGACTCAAGGGGAAAAAGGCAGAGACTAAAAGAGCCACAGAAAGCAAAACTTCAGTCAGAAAAGCTCATGCATTTCAGTGGTTGATTGGAGCATCCCAGTCCTAAGCATACATACATCCCAGGGTCAGGTCTTCCGTGTACTATCAGACATTTCATATCAATAATTAAAAAGTTACTGGCTGCCAGGGCCACGTTCAAATGGATTGATGGGGAGCTTGGGTCACTTGTTGTCAGGCTGACTTAATGAGAGGGTGGCTAATACCTGGGGAAATGAGGATGTTCTCATGAACAACTAAGAGAAAGCATCCATCTCCGAGATTCGCTGCCTACCTGCAGCCTCCTCCAGGCTCATCGGTCTGGTTGAAGCTCTTGTATGTGTTTTTTGATACACAGCTTCCATGTACACGTATTAAGGGACTCAGACTTGCCTTCTAGAAAGTGTAATACATCACCCCATCCTACACTGTGGCCTCTCCTTAGACACAAGCAGGCCGGGAGTATTTAAGATAACAGCATTGCAGAGTGCAAATGGCCCCCAAAGTGGAGCCAGAGGAACCTATGAGATCATTTGGAAAAGCTTGTGAATTCACTGCCATTTGCCTACTTGGCTTCGGATGAAAAGCAAATCTTAAAGCTGCTCAAAATGTGTCTGATTCATCTGTAACTGAGAATGAGACCAATCAGGGATAAGAAGTGAGTAAAATCCTTGTGATCACAGAGCCAAGAGAGCCTATTTTAAAGCACTTAATGTATTTTTTTCTTAAAGATATATACACCAACTGTAATTAAGCTCTCCTTTTCCTTATGATCTTGGCAAGATGTTAAAAAAGAGATAGAGGGAGGGAGTCGACTTGCCAAGTGGATTTTTCTAAGCATTCTCAGCCCTAATTAAAAGTCCTTTGTGCAAGGCCAACCAGCAATCAGGTTCCTAATTAGAGTTGAGCAAACTGCCTTGGTGAACTGTGGGTTTCTCTGAACCAGGGAATTGGGGGAGAAGTCTGTCTCAACGGGGCCATTTTTTGAAGCTCATATACACCCAAGTCCTCAAAGGAACGTATCTCCAGGGCAGTGTCACAATCCTATTACTCTTAGGTCAGTTCCTTTTTTTCCCCCCTTGATATGGCTCAGCAGTGTGTTCTCCACTGTGTGATTACTTGTGTTGTATTTGTCAATAATGGTGTGGTATTATGATAAAATGGTATCTTTTGAAAATCTGTCTTCAGGATCTGGGATCATGTGTATATTAAATGCTAGCATTTAATGGTTTATATCCTGATAAAGACCATTTTTCTATTAACTGAATTTCCCCTGGAGTCTTGGAGATCATAATAGTAAATATGCACACAAGGGCTAACTACCTGCCAAATACAGCTGTAACAGCTCTATAAACACTAACTCAATCACCATGAGGACCCCATGAGACACCTACTGTTTCCTATTTCACAGGGAAGAAACTGAGGATCAAAATCACATTAGCCAGGGGTCGCATACAGTCTGTTAGGTTCCATAGTCTGTACAGGTGTTTGCAACCCCAGAACCACCTATGCCCCCAGCCAGCCTGGCACAGAGGAGGACTCCTGGCTGCCTGGTTTGGGGCCATAGGTCAGGGCATCTGCACAGAAGTACAACAGCAGCACAACTCAACCTGTCATGCACCCTGGTCTCTTTTCAGTTACTAGACAGAGTTTTCTAAGATCCATGTTTCAAACTGAGACTGTTGAAATGTAGGCCTTCAATAAAGAGGTTATACAAGGATGCACAAATAAAGAACATTGTTATCCTTTATTCAAGAATTGTGATGAAAGCAACAAGGGCACTATTGTCACAGTTAGAGACAAGATAACCCAAAGCCATAGCATCTCAGAGATGCTACACAACACATAGTGCACACACTTGACTTGCCGCAGCTCTTAACTCCCCATTTCTTTATTTTTCCAAAAACAGGGTCATTCAGAGATGGGAGAATACTCACAATTGTATAATTTTCTCTTCTTAATGCTTTCATGTAGACCAGATTCATGGATATAAAGAGGTAAAATCTCTATTTAATAGCTTTAATAGTGCATATATTTTATCTATAATTTTTTGCTCTCAATTAATGTAAACTTGGTAGTGTCAAACTCTCTAAGTGTTATAATATCTAGCAGAGTTACCCAAACTACAATAGAATAATATAGTCAAGAGAAGTGACAGCTTACAAGACATTATTTGGGGGAGGCCCAACGTGATGCAAAGGAGGCGGGGGGAATCAGCATAAGAGCCATAGAAGAGAAAGTCACAGACAACAGCAGTAGTGGAGAAATGAAAAAACAAAAACAAAAAACCAAGATGAGAGTGAGAATTAAGAGAAGAGCCAAAACACCTGATGGAAAGGCCTTTCTTTCCAGAGGAAAATTCTATAGTTCTTATGAATAAACAAGCAAGCAAAACAAACATACAAATAAATAAACAGAGCCCTGTGAGAATATGGGAAGATGGCCTCTAGCCCTTGGGCTTGATTTCCACGTGTAACAGGAAAGGAGCGCTGCTCTGATGCTGGAGTCCTGTTATCATCTTCTCCAGGCAGTGCTCCTGCATTGCCAGCACATCTGTTCACACACGTCAGCAGGAAGGGTGAGGAAAGAGGAAAAGCCCACAGATCTGATGGTTGTTGGTACTTTCACACTGAGTTGTGATTCTTTATTTACATGCACACACCTTTCCCTTATCTATACATTGGAGAGCAAAAGTTAGATTTAATTCACATTTCTATCTTTAGCACTCATAGAAGAGTTCGTTCTTGATATTTACTACAGATGAATAGGAATTTACAGTATCACCCACCGTGCCCTATAAAAATGACTTTGAGATGGCAAACACTTAATAAATGTTTCCTGAATGAATAAAATCTCCATCCAAACTAGTAAGTCACATGTTACAACTTTTAAGTTCTAAAAACCCAAAGCAGTCAGGGTAGGAAATTTAAGTCACCGACACATCTCATGGTTTCAACATTCTCTGAAAGGAAGTCTGAGGAGTTGACCTGGATGCCACAACTGTACCTGGAAACGAGTAAACCATTTCCTTTATGTGAATGCTATATATGTAATTTATCTGGCCTTTAGGCAATATGTAAAATTATATATATCCAGATGATCTAAGCTACAGAAATATGTTGTGACCTGATTAAATTGAGAGGTAGTGTACATAACGAGAGACTGATGAGATTTGGAGATTAGTTTGTGCTGGTGTTTCTTCTCCTTTCTCTGTTAAAGCATTCTTCAAAGCTGTGATCAGACAACAATCCAATGAGGAAGACACCATGTTTCCTCTCTTTCACCTGCCTTAGGTGCTGATGATTTGTCAGGCACTTTGCTGGCTTTCCATTTCTTTTCTTGCTGACAACTTGAGTTGACTTTTCCTAGTTAGTACATGAGATGATTTAGTCTTGTGTATGTTCCCAAAACTTGGTTCTCTAACTGCTGATTATCTTTTGAAGCAGCGCTATCACATCACACCTTTGAGGAGAGAGCACTGAGGTGAAGAGTGGGTCAGTTTTTTTCTGGTGCATCAGCTCCATGATGGGTGGAATTATTTTTCAACCAACCCTGCAGTCCAGGGCAGTCTGAATAAAAGGAGTGTGACTCATTTTCAATGACTGAATGTTTGCTGTGAACTTCAATGTTAACTTTGCAAAACAAGATGTAAGTGGAACTCTTCCAAAAATGTCTTCTGAAGATATAGAGTTAAAACTACCATTGGAGCACAGAGTCTGGACAGGATTATAACACAGAGTCTCTCTAATCCTTGGGACTTTGGTCATCTGCTTTTACTCATGCTATTAAAAAGCTGGGATGCAACGTGGGTGGCTTTGCTGATGATAGCCAAGATTTATTGAGGATTTTCTATGTCCATGGACTAGCCAGTGCTAAGAGCTTGGCATGAATTATCTTCTTTCCTCTTGAAATAATTTTATGGGCAAGGTTCTAGTAATGTGTTAATTTTATTGATAAGGAAACTAAACCTTAAGACACTAAATATTCCTACCACCTTGTTTTGCAAGTTTGTATTGTTATTGTTTTGGGCTCTTTGTTATTGTTATTTATTAGTCTCTTTTGTTTCTTGTTTTTCTTGTAATTTGTTTTGTTTTGTTTTATCTTTCCTTCTAATACAGAAAGGATAGATGTATATGTATAGGCTTATACATGCCTAGAACTTCTCCTAAAGAGTTTACAAGAATTGATTTCACAGTGGCTTAAGCACCTGTCTGGCAGGTATGAGGTTGTGAGTTCAATCCCCAGTGCCAAAAAAAAAAAAAAAAAAAAAAAAAGAAGAAGAATTGATTTTATTATGAGTGATGGTATGAACAATTACTTTGAAGAAAATGAGACATTATGGTAGCCATTGCTGATTTCCTACCATCTTGTTGTGAAGTCTAATAATGCTTTTATCCTTTGTTTTGATTGTTCTTGGTCTGTTCTGTATTATTTGATTTCAATATGTGTGAGAGTGTGGACAGCTATTTTGAAGAGAACAAGAGACATTATGGTAGCCATTATTCATTATCCTATTGTCTGGTTTTGAAGGCCTGTAACACTTTCATACTTTTGTTTTTATTGGTTTTATCCTATTGTGTTTTGTTTGAATTCATTGTGTGTGAAGGTATGGACAACTATTTTGAAGAAAACAAGAGGTGTTATGGTAGCCGCTGTTGATTTCCTGTTGTCTTGTTTTGAAATCCTGTGTTGCTTGCCTTGTTTTGTCCTGATCTGCTTTCTTCTGTTCTGTTCTGTTTTGTTTTGTTTTATTCTCTTTAAAAAAAAAGACGCTAAGTATTACAACACTCGACTAAGGTCAAACAGGAAATGTGTCTTCATTCACCCTAGGGTAAAGATTTTTTTGTTGTATGCTTAAAATGTCCAATGTGATGTTTTGATGTACATAGCAAAGTGATTACTGCAGTCAAGAAAATCTACATAATTGTCACCTTAATAGTTATACTCATGGAAAGACAACCTAAAATCTATTGTTAGCAAATTTCCCATATACACTACAATATTATTAACTATAGATCTTACGTTGTACATTAGAACTCTGAAATTATTTTTCCTACATGACTATAACTTTGTACCCTTTGATATACATTTCCCCATTTCATCCCCCATCCTTCTATGCCTCTGCTAGTCACTGTTCTACTTTCTGTTTCCATATATTTTATTTTTTCTTAGGTTTCACATGTAAGTGATGTTATACAGTATTTTTCTTTCTGTGTCTGGCTTATTTCACTTAGTATAACATCCTGGTCCATTCTTGGTGTCATAAGTGGCAGTCTCTCCTTTTTAAAGGCTGAATAATATTTCTTTGTACAACTATACAGACAGAATTTTTTTCCATGCGTTGCTATGATTCAAACTCAGGGTCTTGCACATGGTAGGCAAGTGGTTGCTGTTTGCCTAGCTTTATACCGCTATTTTTAATCCACTCATCCAATGACTCATTGTAGGTCATTTCCATATCTTGGCTATTGTAAATAATACTGCAATGAACAGATATTTCTTTTGAGGATATAGCAAGAAGTGGAATTCCTTTAGATATATACTCAAGAGCTGGATCATATGATAGTTCTAGTTTTTGAGGAAAATCTATACTGTTTTCTATAATTGCTGTATCAATTCACATCCCACCAACAATGTACAAGAGTTTCCTTTTCTCCATACTTTTGCCAATATTTATTATTTTTTTGATAACAACTATCCTAACAGTTGAGAGTCCTTCGTGGTTTTGATTTGCATTTTCTTGAACTTTTTTTTGTATACCCATTATCCAGTTTTCTGTCTTCCATGTAAAAATTTCTATTCAAGTATTTAGCCCATTTTGTTTTATTTCTGGTACCAGCAATCAAACTCAGGGCCTCATGCTTGCCAGGCAGGTGCTGTGCCACTGAGCTACATCCGTGGCCCCTTGGCCTAATTTTAATTGGGTTATTTTTGCTTTTTACTACTGGATTGTATGAGTTTTAAAATATAAATATCCAAAGTATTATTCATTTATTAGGTACACAGTTTACAAATATTTTCTCCCAATCCATAGGTTGTCTTTTCATTTTGTTGAATGCTTTCTTTGCTGTGCAGAAACTGTGTAATTTGATGAAGTGCTGTTGTCTAAACTTTTGGTATTATATAAAAAGTATCATTGCGAGGGCAATGTCAAAGAACTGCTCCCCTGTATGTTCTTCTAGGAATTTTATGGTTTCAGGTATTATGTTTAGGTCTTTACTCCATTTCGAATTGATTTCTGTGTAGGATGTAAGGGTCCAGTTTCACTGCATGTGGATATCCATTTTTCCCAACACTATTCATTGAAAATTCTGTCCTTTCAACATTGTGCCTTCTAAGAGAACTTGTTGAAGATTAGCTGACTATACATGGTTTTGTTTTTATTTCATTGTGCACGTGTTTTGTGTGAGTGTGTGTGTGTGTGCGTGTGTGCGTGTGGGCACATGCAGTAGAACTATGTTATTTTGTTTCCTGTAGTTTTTTAATATAATTTGAAATCAGGCACTGTATCACTTTCAACTTTGTTTTGCTTTCTCAACATTACATCAGTGATGTTGGAGGTTAGGGTAATACAGTTTAAATTTGTATTTCTGTAATACCTAGTATCCACTTATGAAAGAACAAAAATTAAAAAGTAACTAGAAACAGAAGAAAGAAAAAGCCACTTAAGAAGAGCTGATCAGATACTGACAAAATTGTCCGTAAAAGAAAGTGTTACAAATATTTCAAATGCTCCAATCCACCAGGCCTAAATAATAAAGAACAAAGACTTCTGTGGCTATAATATAACAACAGGGAAGATGCCTTTTAGCCACCCCCCTTCCAATACTCACACACAAACCCATGCAAAAGATAAGCTCAGAGGTCTATTTGCCTTGATCTTTATTGATAGAAACAACGCTTTGGTGGGGGTTTTATTGTATTCTTCTGAAGACGCTGAGTTATAGGTGGAGTTTGGCCATCGGTGTGCTCTGGTGTGCTCTCATCTTTCCTGAAAACATCATTTGGTTTCTTTCCTTTTATTTTCCCCTGGATTCTGTAGCAAAAGAATTCTGCTTTTACTGCCTTTTTTTTTTTTTCTTTAGTAATAAGGAGACATCAAGCTGAGCTAAAGGTATGAGAAAGCTTAATAATGCTTACCGTTTTGGTTGTTGATGACTAGCCAGTTCACACGCTGCTGAGTAAGTGAGATTTGCCCTGTAAGGATTCATAGTAAATCTTTAACCCTACCCATGAGAAAGTATTAAAGAAGGCCCAGGGAATGGAACAAAACAAAATACACAGCTAAAGACCACATGTGCTGTGTGCGGCAGGCATGTACTGGTCAAGGAATTAGATTACTCAGAATGGTGACTCATTCAGCAACTATGTAGTGTTTGTGGTTGAAAAAAAAACCTTTGCCAGAGAATGACTAAAATCTATTGGCAGCAGCTTTAAAGGAATCATGACTGGGCCTAAACCAGTGAATACGCAAGTATGCCTTTTTTTTTTTTTTTTTTTTTTTTTTTTTTTTTACTAATTCAAGACTGAGAGCAAGAAAACACATCCCTGTTGATTTCTACTATTACAGCATGGTCTCTGGGGCGTTCCCAAGGGCTGCTCTCAGCGGGCCCTTGTCCAGACACAGAGCTGTGTATTTGGACGCAGTCATGTAATTGTGCAATTGTGTGTGTGTATGTGTGTGTGTGTGTGTGTGTGTGTAGTTAGTAGGATGAGTTTATCAGACTTACACAAATTGTTAGTGACTTTTGTTCTTGATAATCTAAAGAGAAGCCCAGAGAAAAATTTCCAAAATTTGGTTATTGTATTTGTTGACCAGGGCCACCACGATGAAGTTCCATAAAACTGAGTGACTCGAACAACAGAAACAGATTGTTTCACAGTTTTAGGGGCTAGAAGTCTGAGATCAAGGGGTCAACAGGGTCAGTGCCTCCTGAGGCCCACACAGGGAAAGCTATTTCTTTTTTCTCTCCTAGCTTTGGGGGATTTGTCGACGATCTTTGGCATTTCTTAGTTTGTAAAGTCATCATTGTCTTTACCTTCTCCACACAGCATTCTCTTTGTGTGTATCTATTGTCAAGTTTCTTCTTTTAATAAGATCAGTTATATGGAGGAGAAACCCACTCTGCTCCTTTATGACTTCATCTCGACGAATTACATCTGAAATGGCTCTATTTCCAAACAAGGTCACATTCTCAGGTATTGGGGGCTAGAACTTCAGAAGCAGAATGTAGGGAAAGGGAATAGAATTTAACTTATAACAGCTGCATGTGTGTCAGTCAGAGATAATTTATTACAAAAATAATGAGTCCATTTGAAATTATGTAGTAGCCAGTGTTAGCCTTTTTATTAAGTCCAGAAGGAATGTTCAGAATTTTTAAAAAGTTTGAATCAATTTCATATAAGGAGCAACTATTTTAAGATGAGAGAGACAGAGAGACAGAGAGACTCTAAATTCAAAACAGAGTTATTTGACCAAACAAGTAGATTTTTGAGTCACATGAGTAAAATGTCACGTAAATACAATGACATTTAAGAATGAAAATACCACACAAGCATTCCCCTATTAATAATGATGCAAAACTCAACATTCTAACAACACTGTTAAAATAGGAGACAATTTGGTATCTACAGTTTCAAAACTCAGTTTCGTTTTGCGGTTGCCCAAGGATCTTATCTTTTAGACAATGGTCCACAACACCTGAGCCTGCACGTTTATGTCAGTGCTGTTTGCAGCAGTTAGGAGTCTGTCAGGTAAGTCTGGGCGAACACGAAGAGTTGAGGGCCATTTGCATCACCACAATCAAATAGCAAGAACAGAAAAGTAGGCCCAACAGTAGATGGAGTTCTGGGTAAGTTCGCCTGAAACTCTTTATTCCTGATTCTAACCACGAAAGAAGAGCATATTGGCCTTATGATTCCAGCCAGTGTAATAATCTATCCCTTCAGCAGGGACTCAGTTCCATTCATCTATGAGGTTTGCACATCCATGTGTGAAGTCTGCCAGTCTCTTGGTCATATTAGAGGCTTGCAAAGGGACAGCTGGCATTCTTGGGGGCGTCCAGAGGGTGAAATCACTGGAGGGAAGTGAATTGAAGCCGTAAGGTGGGCATCCTGACCTTTTTTCATGGGAGTTCTTTTGCTGGTGTCTGGGCCCTAACTCTCTACCATAGCTAAGAACCAAACGTTGTGCTAATGTTCCTTAAACAGAGAGGAATTCTGAGCAGATTCATTCATTAGAATCTGACGACTCTCTTATTGTTAGTTATAATTATTTATGTCTCTAAAGTCTTTTAAGTTCATTATAAGGCTAAGTATAACAGATTCATGCCCACACAGCCGTATATGCTTCTTCCAAGAGGATCATGCTTAGAATCATAAAATTTTGTAGCAGGAAATAACTGTGGAAATTATCTAGTTCGATGCTTCATTTCACAGATAGGGAAATTAAGTTCTTCTGAGGTTAAGTGCCTTGTCAAAGGTTAACAACCAAGATGGTGGAAACCCTGATTCCTGATCCTCTTTTTTCCTCTGAAATTGTCAAGGAATACTTTCAAAAGCTGGATTGTAAACTAACAAAGGATAATCCTGCAACAGGAGTTTCAAATAGAATCCTGTTCAATAAGTTGGCTATTTCTTATTCTTTTTCTGTGGGCATTAGTCTCTGATGTATATATTCAAAGCAGATGCTAAGGATCTCTTTTCAATTCTTACAATATTTAAAATTTCTAAGAGTCAAAAAGGCTGCCTAAAAGGCTTAAAAGATATAAATATGGGTTATTTGCAGAAAGGAAAAGAGATGTACTTTTAGTTCATGTACCTCACTGTTTCTTTTCTCCAGGCAGTAATCTTCAAACAAAGGAGAGTTATCAGATATTAACATGACAGAAACAATTCCTAATATTAACAAGCCAAATGCACCATTCTCCATTAAGATTTAATTTATTAGTAAAGGAAATATAGAACTCATTTTATGTTTTTACCACCCACCCAAATACAGTTTCACATTCTCTTTGATTTATTCTGAGATTCCCAAAGCTCATGTCCCAAACATTTTGTGTCATCTGAGGAGAAACTATATTTCCTACTGCAGAGATTTAGTGCTGCCAGAAGTTGCTGAAGTGTTCCTTTGGCAAGCAATATAAGGCTGGGGTCTAAACAAAATTAATTTGAGTGTATTTGGCTGATTTTAGTAGCTCGACCTCTGAATGTATGTGCAGCAGCAAGATGGGGGGCAGAGCAGGCTGTACACGGCTGAATTAAAACAAAGTCTGGCATTGCTCAGGGAAGCCTTTCCACACCTGCTTCTCATTTCCTCTAGTTATTTCTGGTAATAAAAATTGGAACTGTTGCTATGCATTTTTGGGGTCTAGAAGGTCTATACATTTTCTTTCATACAATATGTTAGTGATTAAGTTTATGTCTCTGTCTACTTAAAGACAAGACACAAGTGTTTCTGAAAGAATACAGAAAAAATCTTTATGAATATTCCCTTAAAAATAGATTTTTGAGGAGTTTCTTCTCAGTTCCAGCTGGAAGGCTCTGCCATGCAGCATCCTTCCTACCTGTCCACTGACATTTTCAGCTACTATTCTCTTCGCCTTTCTGCATGCTGGATTTGCCCTTCATTAGGGACCAGAATGACAAAGTAGAATAATAATATTGGCTTGTTTTAAAGAAGCAGATAGATTTCTTAGGAAAGTTGAAAGCATTTGGATGGGAAAGCAGCCCTTCCTCAATTCATTTCTTGCTTGGGTTTTTTAATTCTCCCATCATCTCTCTGACAGTCCTGATATCTGTGTCAAAGAATGAGGTATGTGGCTCAAAAATGCCAATTGGAGCTCTTAGCATAATTTGTGATGAGTTCAGAGCTGGAATTTGGCCCAACCCCTAATCAATCCTTAGGTGTTCCTGTTCTATTCATATTGCTGAGGGCAGCCTGCCCATCTCCTTGTCACTGCCTTCGATTGACATTCTGAAGTACAGCTGTATTGATTGTGACTTTGCTCTCCTGTCTGTGGTAGCTACTTGGAATCTCATTGATGAGTAGTAATAACGTGATATATATTCATGTGCACATATGCACAAACTACTGTGTTCGGTATTTGCATTTGCCTACACGTCTGCTGTGCAAGGGTATGCCATGCAAGAGAAGCAGCCTCTTCCCTCTCTCTGCCATATGATGTCTATATATTTATGAGTAGGAAAGAGAGGAGCACTTGGATATATGAATCTGCTTGCAATTTTCTAATGGAATCTGGCAGAAGAGCTTTGCAATAGGACAAATTCCAGTAAAAATGTGTTCATGGAAGTACTTTCTCCTCCTGCCTGTCACCTATTTGCCCTTCCAGAGTCCTGAGAAGATTAATCATGAAATGAGCCAGGTTCTTTTTTGGTAAGCAAAGAAAAACACTTAGCTAAAGAAGGGAGAGTATTGTAATTGTGTTCTGTTTTTGGACAGGACTTCTCCATGGAAAAAGTCCAGGGAATCGAGCTCCCAAAGAGGCAAATTATCTTGTTACCAACGGACAACTCTACTGCAGCTGACTGTGCTCTATTACCTCTATTTGTAAGGTGAGTGCTAGGAATATTTCTTTATAGAGAGAATATGGAAGCTACCAGTGGGACTGGAGGTGACTGAATTTGAAAAGTAGTATGCGCTTTCCTCTTGGAGCTGCTGCTGAGACTAGAAGTCTAGTCCTAACACTTCAGAAATATTTTCTCCACCTCCACTGATGCCATGAACTTTTGTTATTCTCATCTATGTCCGAATGGAAATTTAAGCCATAGGTCTTAAAGAAAAACTTTTAAAGGCTATCTTTTGTTTCACATCCATACTCTCTTGACTTTGATCTATCTCCATCATATCCTAGCACTGCAAGGGATCTTGGAAATGCGATGTGTAGTTAGAGATGCCAACATATTGAATCCAGAAACTTTGGAAATGTGTAATTTTCTACATGAAGACTTTTAAACTAAAACTCCACCTGAGTAAATGTAAAATAAATTTCTTATCTGGAGACACTGCTCAATTCACCTGGGATATGAAGACCCTTGTGTCACACATATCTTACTATTCAAATACTCCACAGGGTGGAATACTATGATGTAGCTAGGCAGTCCCAGGAAGGAATAATTTCTAAAAAGTAACCTGATCTTGCACATTCTTCAAAAAGAACTATTTTTGTCATTTTTTTCTTCAAATGTGATCTTTAATTAGGTTCAAACAATTACTAATGGATATGTAAAAATGAGGACAATATTTGTTTAAAATTCACCTAAATGGCAAAGCCCAAGTATAAAGCCTTTTGCTTTGGACACTTTTGAAGGGTTTTAATACCCCATATAGCCCCCCTTTTAATATATCACATTCTCCTCAAGTGGTAGCCTTGTTCTAGGCAATGTGCACAAAATGTGGTGGTTAAGTAGCTTTTGGGCAATGTTCCAAACATCTTAGGGTCTTAGGGGAAAGATTCTGAGGGTTCCAGCAATGGCTACCAAGACTAGCAGATGGCAGGATGACTGTGGAAACAGACTTGTATTTCTACAGTTGGTTCATATAAAACAAGCTCAGGAGAAAAAAAGATGTAGCTGTAGACCTTACAGTTCTCAGCTGTCACTCCATAGACTAAGCTGTGAAAGCCTCCTCCAGCACACGTCTGTACCTCTTGGTGGGGAGCGGGGGTGCAGTAGCTTGAGTGCCTTCTGTACTAGGGCTAGAGATCTTTACAAGTGTCTGAGGATATGAATCAAACAAAAGAGAAAATTATGTCCACATTTATTAGTAATGTTGTCCAATTGCTATGGGGAGGAATTTAAGTCCCTATAATCACAAAATTATCTAGATTGTCAATTATTACTTCATGTATTTTGAAGCTCTGTTATTAGGTACATATACATTGAACATTTTTTATGAATTATGAAAATTTCCTCTTTTTTGCTAGGAAAATTGTTTGTAATGAAGTCTACTTTATCTGATATTATTATAGCTACTCTAGTCTTCTTATACTGTTAAGATGGTGTATCTTTTTCCATCCAATTCATTTAAACCTATCTAAATCTTTATAAATTTAGCTATCATAGGCAATGTATAGTTAAGTGTTGCTCTATATCCATTAAGATAAAGTCTGCCATTTAATTGAAAGTGGTTAGTCCACTTAGACTTAATATAATTATCCACATAGTTGGATCTAGGGATACCATTTCCCTACTCACCTGCTATTTGTCCTGACTGGTATATGTTTTGTGCTATTAAGAAAATTACCTAGGGCTTGTGCCCCCTCAAAGTCATTCTAGATCATTGTTGAACAAGCCTACCTAAGACTCAGCCTAAGGCCAAAGGAAGATAATTTGGTCTGATGTAATATTTACTTTTATGACCCCTAAGGTGCAGAGGAGTCAGTTAATTTGTTCAAGGCCATCAAATAACAAGCATTGGAGCTGTTTCAGCAGCCATAGCCAATACATTTAGTCACTTCACTGTACTGCCTCTCACTGACGATCGCCTCCCTATTGAACTTAGAGACAATGAACAGAGGAAGTTGGGAAGGGTGTTGCTGCCCATTGCCAGCTGTGGTCCCTACAGATGACATTTTCCATTTGAAGTTCAAATGACAGTTGTACAGAACCTTAGGGTGCACGTGAAGCAATCCCAGGGGTCCTGGGTCAGTGAGGCTGAGCCTGAATGCAAAGGGGGTTGAACTCAGACATGAGGTTTTGCTCACTCCGTTGATCAGGAATCCCTCATGTGTACCACTGCTCGACACATGGTTAGGTGCCCTGTGTTAAGAAATGCTGTTTTCAGGAAATAATTGCTGAGCATTTTTGTGACATGCATTTGTTCTGTTTGATAGAGG
The DNA here is from genome assembly GCA_004363535.1 of Dasyprocta punctata. NCBI lineage: Eukaryota > Metazoa > Chordata > Mammalia > Rodentia > Dasyproctidae > Dasyprocta > Dasyprocta punctata. The sequence goes on along the minus strand of RJWM01007625.1, from coordinate 50,073 downwards.
AATGGGGTGAAGTGGGGGCAGGAGAAGTATGACCAGCCAGGGAAACACATTGATATAACAAACGTGAGTGACATTTTAGCACTTCCTCATGAAGCACTGTGACCTCCTGCCACCTAGACAGGCTTACTCTTTAGATTTTTCTTGCTCATTTGCCACAGCTGTTTGTTGTTTTCTTAAATGTTAAGATTTTTATAGCTCTTCAGTTACTTATAAAAAGTATCAGTTATTTAGGCTATATGAGAACTGGCTCAGTGCTGGTCTAATGAGTAGCAAGAACACTGAACTCATATTTTTGTTGTTTCTATTTTATTACTCTGTTTTTGTTGTTTCTCCTCCCCCTACTCTCATAAGTTTCCCTTTGGACTCATATGACTCCAGAATTTTGGAAGTCACTTGAAAGATGAAGCACTAGTTCGTGTTTGCTGTTTAAAGTGTAATTCATCGCTGACTGACTTCCTTGCCTGTTACTGACTTTCCATGGTTGGAATAGTACAGGAATTGGGAATCTCATCCCACAAGCCATTGCTTCTCCTGTAGATCAAATGGGACTCAAAATTTTACAGCTGCATCTGTAATCCCTTCAGGAAAGAAGACCCATCTTTACCACACAGAGGAAAAAGGACCCAGAGCTCAAGAGACCTTCCCTGAATAGGTAGGAATTTCTCTCTGGGTGACAGTCTCTGGGGAAAGCAGTTAGGAATTACTACAGAAGGAATCCTTATAGAATCAGAAGGGAGATACCAGAGACTATAGTTAAGGATGTGGAATTTATATATTTGAAAGAATTATACAATCTGTCCTGCTCTTGGTGGCCTTTACAATGTCATCTATAGGTTGTAGATACATTCTACTGTTGTGTTTATGAATCTTAATTTTGGGGCACACTTGGAAAGGGTTCATGAATTTGAGCCTGTTTATTCAGTAACACTGATATTTGTATAAACCTATATATGCATGATTTTTCATGAGAATGTAGATAATAAATTGTTATGGAAATATTATTATAATTGCAATATCAAATTATTGGTGCTCTTAAAAAATCTTGATTTTAAGTTTTTATTTGTTCATTTATTTTTACACTTATGTAGATACAAGGTAAGAGCTGCTTGCTGTTCCAGCAAGCAAGTAAAGGCACTCAGAATGTCTTTAATGACACTACCTAGGAACCTCTGGCCAATTGTTTGGCTTGAGGAGGATCAAATTATGGAATTGTGTCCAGCAAACTACATATTCAGGCCTGTTTTCTTGGCCCTGGAAGAGGTGAAGTCTCCTTTTAGAGAAGAATTATCTTCACCTAACATACACCTGAGATAATTTTTCAAAAATGAGTCTTCATTAAACATGTTTTGAGGTAGAAAAAACCTCACTCCAATTAGCAGTGATTTGGATTCATTCCAAGTGTCAAACTTGGAAAAGGCCTGTGTGTAGGATAAAATGCGTATTTTTCTTTTAGCTCAGAGGCTCCATGTGTATGTATTCAATCTTTTTTTTTGTTTGTTTGTTTGTTTTTGTACTGGGGATCGTATTCACAACCTCATGCTTGCCAGGCAGGTGCTTACGCCACTGAGCTAAATCCCTGGCCTCATCAATCTTGTTCTTATATTTGATTGGATGTATTTATTTATTTTTGTCATCCCTTCTTATGCCTTTGAAACTAGAATGACTAAACTTAAAATAAACAACAATACTAAGTGTTGGTGAAAATGTAAAGCAACTGGAACTCTCAACTGCTGGTGAAAGTGCAAAATGATACACCCATTTTCAGAAAAACAGGTTGGCAATTTCTTTAACATCAAATATACACTTGGTGTATGAATCGCCAATGCTACTTTTAGGTGTGTTCACGTGAGAAATGAAAGATCATGTCTACACAAAAGCCTAAATGGATGTTCATGGAAATTTTGTTTGCAATAGTCACAGACTGAGTGCAATATATATGCCCACCAGCAGGTAAACTAATAATGATATATCCATAAAATGGAATATTATTTAGCAATAAAAAGAAATGAATAGACACAACAATATGGATAATGTTCAGAAGCAGCACACAAAGTGAAAGAAGTCATGCACACACACATACACACACACACAAAATGCTACATACTATGCAATTCCATTTATCTGAAAAATCTAGAAAAGGTAAAATCATAGTGATATAAATCTGTGATCTGTGGTTATCAAGGAGGTAACCTTAGGGTGAGATGGGGGTTGACCACAAAATAATATGTAAGAGTTTCTGGAAATAATGGAAATATTTTATATCTTGGTTATGGCAGCAATCACATAACTATATATTTGTCAAAAGTTACCAAATTGCACACTTAAATTGCACACTATCACTTCAACAAGGCTGATGAGAAAAAGATTCTTTGTGACTAAGCTGTATATAAGACAATTAAATCTTTGTAACTCTAGGATTAACTTCTTTTGGATTCAGCCTCATTTGCTTTGCACAATATTTATTAATACAACATTTGCAATTTAAGGTGTTTTTAAAATCTATTATCCTAAAACTAAAGTTATTTCTTCAATTGGAGAAACTTGTATAATAAATATTTGGTGAAAAAAGAAAATCAAAATAATAAAATTTACTCAGTGGTTGTACAGTTGTCAAAGGGTCAATATGTCTTTTTGTTTACTGATCCACTGTCAAACCAGAAAAACTGTCTTGTGGAGACCTTATTGAGAGTATTAGGATTCTAGTTGTCCTCGGTAATGTTCTGGGTGCCACATGTGGCTGTTAACATCAGAATTCTTCCATGTAGCACGGACTGAATCTGAAGGCATACTGGGTACATCTTAAGGTTAAATTTAATGTATAAAATCAATTGATGATCTGAGAGCGAAATAATGAATGGAGTAATTTTGCATATGTGAACCATTTTAAAATCATAACTTCTTTAATCATCAAACCCTTCAGAAATATAAATAGATATCTGGTAACCCTGTATTTCAGTCTAATATATCTATTAGGGGTTTAGTTAGAACAAGACATTATGGGAAGTACTGTGGGAGATGCGGAGCTGCTTAAGCTGATCCATTTAGTTAAAATTCTATACTCTAAAATTTGCTGAATATGAGTCTGTCTCTCTCTCTGTCTGTCTCTCTCTCTCTCTGTCTCTCTCTCTCTGTCTCTCTCTCTCTCTGTCTCTCTCTGTGTCTCTCTCTCTTTCTCTCTCAATACTGGCCTCAAACCATCCAATCACAGCTAAGGATGAATGTACACAGAATGGAATTTCTCCTTGGTGTGGTTCCCAGACTAGCCTCAGCATCATCTGAACACTGGTTAGAAATGCAAAAGCTTAGTATCTCTCCCTAGATGGACAAAATTTGCACTTTTACCAAATTCCCAGGTATCTAGATGACAGCTTATATTTCTTCCAGTCATGGAGCTTTTCTGCTTCTCCTTGCCTAACAGTAGTATGAACATCTGAGGATTTAATTCCTTCTACCAGAATCTTTTGGGATGCACTGAAGGTCAGCTATCTGATCCCTTCTATCAGGGAGAGCTCTTGAACCATTTGACAGGTTTCTCCCAAGGTCTGTCCTGATATTTACTTATCTCTTGCAGTTCAATGGGCATCTTTGTAAGTAAGAGGAAGAAACTGCAGGTGTCTGAAAAGCTAATGCACATAGCCAAAAAGGGTTCAGGTTGAAAGCCTGCCCTGGAACACACTTTACTTAATAAATGTTAAATGAAAATAATAAATGCCCTTCCTGTTGGCTTGAAAATGGCTTTTACATGGCTCTGGTACAAATACATTTTGTAATCCTTTCAAAGCACCTTTGTTTCACTGCTACCATTTCATATATGGATGACGGTATTTACTCATTGAGGTGTACGCAGATTACTTTAATGGTTGGGAATCTATTTTCTCCAACCTCTGGTCGACATTTTCTCCTTTATGTAGAGAGTGTAAATGAATGCAAATGGACTAGTGTCCTGAAACAGTGCCCTCTCTTGCTCCATCCTTTTAGGAGCTGTTTGTCCACTCAGGCAGCCTGTACCCTTTGTGATAAGAAACCACTCAGAAGTCAGAAGGAAAAGAGGGACTGAGAACAGGAGTCATGAGACAAGGTCCTGGAGGAGAAGTCATCTGACCTTTTGAAGCCTTAATTTTCTGATCTGCAAAATGGAAGGGTTGGACCAGAAGGCGAGTGAGGTCTCCTCCCACTCTAATCCAAGAAAACAGATACCGGATGTTACTGTGAAGCCAGGATACTTTACAAAGCCATTCTGTATTTGTTATTCTGTGGAATCATCACAGTTCCACAGCTGGGCTCATATTTTACAGATAAAGAGACCCAGAGAGTAAGTGACTTTGTCAGTTTTGCTCAAATCAAACGGCAGAATCTGGACTCAGTACTCAAACCTTGGCATCCTGACTTCGTTCCAAGTTTTCCCACTATTCTTCTGCTGTCACATATTTAGTCTATTGCTTTGTTTAATCATGTTATTTAAGGCTGTGCAAAGGTCAAACATTCCAAATCTTTCTGCTTCTCTAAGCTAAAATAAGCTTAAAAATAGTGTCATGCAAGTATACCACAGTAGAAAATAGTGAAAGAAATTTGGCTTCTATTTGCATTATTATTCTAAAGAGGGAAAAATACTTTTCTAAACATTGTCTCTCAAGCCTCAAATCTTCTTACAGGAGGTTTACAGAAGCAAGTATTCTTAGAGCCATTTTAAAGAGAGAAAAACGAAGGCAGAATAATGAAATTAGTTGCCTAAGCATTCTCAGTCAGAGTGGACATCAATTCCAGATGTCTGACATTTCCACTTTCTTTTTTCCCCCATTGAAATGCATGCTCTGTGCACAAACATCTTGTTTCATGTTCTCATCCTCAACTGTAGCTGCCAGCAGCTGGTGGCCCCAGAAAGTGGAATGGGAGAGTCTGGGAGGTATCTGTGAGGAGATAGATAGAAGAGCACAGAATGGAATGATCCTGTGATCCAATCTTAGGTTCTGTTAACAAAGGCAAGGATCTTTACAATCCATTTAGAATACAATTCAATTTAAATATTTTACCAACTTTAGTTAACTGTTTTCAAAATTTTTGCTTCTGCTAAAGAATAGGTACTTACCTGGAGTTTAATTACAAATATAGTCTGGTTCTGCATGGATAAAATGCAAAAATGTCAAGGGCAGTTAGCTAGAGTCAGAGCAAGAGAGAAAAACAGCTACTTCCTCCTTCCCAACCTAGTTTTAATAGTCATAACCTGCAGGTAGTAAAAGACTAAGAAAGTAACTTAGTGTTGCGGTTAAGAGCGTGGGCATCAAACTATGTTTGCATCTTAGCTCTGCTTGTTACTAAACCTGTGACCCTGAGAGAGTTATTTCTCAGGTCAGTTTTCTCATCTGTGAAATGTGAATAATAATGGAAACTACCTCCTATCGTAGTTTAGTTGTGAGAGTTAACTGAGTTAATACCTGCAAAGAGCTTGCAGTGGCTCCTGGGAAATAGTAGGAACTTAACAAATGTTAGCTATTACTGTTACTGTTACTAGTGAGAACGGAACAGTTAAACACTTTGATTTATTCAATTTAAACCTAGCATTATAAAATTGAGTTCTAACATTAAGTAAGAAACATAGATTATCAACTGAAAAATTCTACATATGTGGTGGTCCAAACTGAGAGGTGAAGTTGCAGGTGGGCTGAGAGACAGCCAAACCATTTAAGAGGCCCAGATATGGAAGACAAGGCAAAGAAACAGATAATGCAAGTAGCCTAATCCATTGTCATGCCCACCATCTAAAGTGTAATACTGTGACAAGTGACCAAAGGCTTCTTGAAATCCTGAATGAGATAAATCAGTTTTAACACACTACAGAAATGCAGTTTGCTCACAGTAGATTGCATAGATATGGGAAGGACAATTTCCCCATAGCAAATAAATAAATGTCTACTCTGGTTTACACATCGGTCTCTAATGTGTGTAGTGTGAGTCTGTTTGGATCCTACCTAATTAATTTCTGCACGAACTAAGAAGTCCTGGAGCTACAAATACCCTTGGGATTTGAGAATTCCCAGATCGATATACCTTGTGGAGTTTGGTTAGTGAAGTCATTTTATCTTTTCCTGGTGTATCTGTCATTAGATATTAAAGTTTAAATAGATGACAATTCCTATTTCAATCTCACGAATGTCCTTTGTTCCTCTTTCTTTCTCTGTTTGTTAGGAAAGGCAAGAATGCTCTAGACAGCAGTATTAAAAAGCTGAGATTATGCAAGGCCACCTTAAAAATACGCATTCTAGTTCAGTGGATGCCTTTTTGAAGGTGGCAAGTAACTGCAAAGTCTAGAAATGTGGAATGGTGGAATGTGATTAAAACAAGTGCATTTTTCAGAAGGAATCATGGGATTCTCTTATACAAAGTCTTGTAATGTTCAGTTTCTTACTACAAATTTGATTCCTGTACCACATGAGGAAACCAGTTGTGTTTCCTTCCCACCTTTCACTGATTTTCATCTCAAAAATGATTTTCCAGAGTATACCCAGTTTGCCATGCATAACTCTGATTTTTAGGAGTTGCACCAAAAAAAAGAAAAAAAAAAAAAAAAAAGGAAGAAAGAAAGAAAGAAACCAAATCCATTCTCAAGAAAGTAGAAGCCATGTTTGGGCTAACGGGGTGAGGGGGAACCAGACGCCAGCCCCTTCCCATGCATTGGCAGAGAGACAAAAAGAGCCAATGTTCCCCTTCCCCTGTCCCCTTGGGTGACCAGCTGATCTGGAGAAACACAGGCTGTAATGATAGCTAATGAGGTAAAATACAACTTGATGCTTGCAGTGTTCAGTGTTTCCCTGACTTTGCAGACCTAAAGCCGGTGGTCTGATCATCTATTCAGAGGATATCTATACACAAAGTAGCGTATATGGGAGATCTCCAACTGAAGATGGTGGCCATTTTAAATTCCCTATTATCTTGTTTTGAAATCCTGTATCATTCTCATTGTTTTGTTTGGTTGGGTTTTATTCTGTTTTATCTTGTTTGATTTTGTCATGTCTGATGGCATGAGCAGCTATTTCAAAGATAACAAGATATATCATGGTGGCCATTTTGGATTTAATATTATCTTGTTTTGAAGTTCTGTATTGCATTCATTGTTTTGTTTTTATTGGTTCTATTCTGTTTCTGTTTTGTTTGAATTTACTATTCCAAAAGGTATGGGCAGCTATTTTGAAGACAACAAGAGGCATTATGGTGACCATTGTTGATTTCCTATTATCTTGTTTTGAAATCTTGTGTCACTTACACTGTCTTGCTTTGATTGGCTTTATTCTGTTTTATTTTGCTTGATTTTATTTTCTCTAAAATAAAATTTGAAAAAATTTTTTAAAAAAGTAGAAATCCCTGCTATTGAAGAGTCAAAGGAAGGTCATGGAATGTGAGGACAGTTCCAAAAGTAGTAGCCAATGGCTGAGAGCAGAGAAGTGTCTGTAGAATAGAGGCAAAACTTCACAGGTGACTGGTGTGGTAGAGCAACACTAACACAGCTAAGCTTTAGAAAGTTTGGGATGCAAGAAAGCATGGTGCCACATTCATGGACTTTCGAAGCCTACCTGCTGGGTTCTATTCCTAACTGTGCCATTTATTGCAGCATGACCTTGGGCAAGGTACTGAACCTTAATTTCCCACCTAAAAATATGTTTTAACCTCAAAAGTTGGTTGTAATGATTGAAGCAGTATAATTGGAGGGCTAACACTTGATCTTGGGATTGACTGTGACGTAAGCATCCCTCTTTGGTCCTAAGCATTGCTGCTTCAGCTCACCTGGAGATGCTCTGGAAGAAGGTTCCCTACTGAGACCCAGTTTCTTTCAGCAATAGTACTGCCCTTTTGCCCTAGTGCTTGAATTTTTCTTCCCCTTCTTGTGCTATCTTTATCTCTTCCCTTCTCTTTTCTGTGCATTTCTCTTTGTGTCTTCTGCCTGCTTTGGCACATAGGTGAGGATTAATGATGAACCTGACATATGTTTTTAATTTTATGGGTTCAGTGATTGATATATGTCATATATGTCACATATATTTGTCAATTTGGCTTTATAATTCAAAAGAATTCTAAGGAATCAGGGAATGTGTGTTCTATTTTTCTCAGTGTTATAGTGGTAGCTAGCACGGTATGTTATGCTGTGTGAATATTTGCATCTCAGAAGTATTAGCATTGCAACTTGCAAAAAATGGTGCTTGAAAAAAATTACTTTGAATGATATCTACCATTCAAAAATATCTACCTTCAAATTTTGAGGAAGAAAACCACTTTTGAAACTGAGCACTATTGAAAAGTTTAATTCATGTTATACCTAAAGCAAAAGTAATCTTCAAAATGAAATGTTAGTGACAAAATGGTACATTTCAACATATTCATTATAGAGGTTGTCATAAGGACCGGAATAAGTATAATTCCTTAGAGCTAAAATTAAAATTGGTCTGTTCTCCTTTAGCCAGATATTGGTGTTGGAACAATGTAACCCATTTCTTAACAGTATGAGGCACCCACCAGGCTAATTTATGGAATGTGGACTATTAAAGCCAATCAAGTGATATAATTGTTTCAACAGTGCTAAAGGATTATAACAATCTCCAAGATCCAGGTTCTGCTAACCTGAACTTCCCCATCCCCACCTCTACCCACTGCTTGCTTTTCTCACTGCAAGCAGTTATATTCTTTTGTTTTTTCCAGGTTTAAGTATGTGGAAAGCAGCTGATGTGGGGGCCTGGGTCCAAGTTTTAGGGCAAGAATACATAGAAAAAGTAGCTGGGGGTCTTTCTATAATTACCCTTTCTGTAATTGCATTTTGTAAAACCACTGCTGGGCTAGGAGAGAGCCCAGCCTTGCATTTGGGAAGGTGTGCACTGCTTAGGCTAGAGTGAAACTGTGCAAGGACAGAGCCCCAGGAGAATACTGCCTGTCCTCATCTACTGAAATACTTTCATTAGTCCCTCAGACTTGCTCACTGACATTAACCTGGATGTCATATTAAAAATCCAGTTTAACCAGTGTGTTGAGAAATGAACTTGGACAACAAGTGCATATGCAGCCCCCCAAATTTGATTATTCCAAGCCCTGAAAATGCAGAGGGCAGTGTGATTGATGAGGAATGCCAAACTCTATATGACAATCACTTATGCAGAGGGAATGATTGTGTCCCAATAATACTGAGCTCTTTGATTCCATAAAATGTGAGGCATATTTTTTCCTTCTCTAGTGCATTGGAGTTGCTGATTTTTATAATCATCATAAAAACATACCAGCTTTCGGGTAGGCAGGAAGATTTTTGGCTTGAGTCTAAAAAAAGTGGGGAGGGGAACAGAAGGGAAACAGGGTTTTATCTCAGGGTTAATGTTTGCCAAACCATTAACAAGTTAAAGTGCAAAATCCTTGGGTGTGAGGGTTAGTGTTATTGTCCTGGCTTTATGGACTGGAGCACAGAGTATTTAAGAGTTGGATGCCAGGCAAGTAAATCAGTTGGGGATTGGATTTCATGCGGTGAGGTGCAGTTTATCTATAACCTATAATTAAGAAGTGGAAAGGGGGAGGTTCCTAGTGGCAGGGAGACAGCAAGGAGAAAAGATGTCAGGAAGAAAGACGCTAGACAGGTAGCTTTGGTTCGTGGAATACTGTAGTCGTAGCTTCCCCTTAGGGTAGAATCTGCTGTGTGAAGGACCAGGAGGAGATTCTGGGCTATGGCCACATGTTTCTGTTTGCCAGTCTTCAGGTTTCATCACTGGCACTTTCTTGATCTGGTGTGAATTACCTGGATGTAGGGTGAGTTTTTGGGGGGTGGGTCTTAGGGGGTGAGTTTCTGTTTCTTTTTTCTTTTCTAATAAAAATGTATTTACTTAGATGCATTAATAATGTCAACAAAACAGCTACAACCTTTTTTTGCAATTACAAAGTGGTATTCAGTTAATGGAACAACAATTATTTCGCATAAGCTGCACCAGAGACAACTGAAGATGAATAACTACTGTACCCACATATGACTAATTTGTGCTGTGCACCAATGAGAACCTGCTTTACATTTCCATGCCAATTTATAGCCCCTATACTGTACCAGGCAAGGTTAGTGGCTACTGAAAATACCATCAGGACAGGGCTATCTAAAGACACATTTGGTAGTGTGTTGACTATACAAAAAACCCCACACTGTACAGTTTAAAAACAAATCTTACACAGCATTACATTTCAATTTTTTCTTCAAAAGGGGCAAGTTGTGTTCAGGGGGTTAAATGCTTTATAGACAAAGAAAAATACTGTGCTAAAACCAACTTATTCATCATCGTCATCTTCTTCATCTTCATCCTCTTCATCTTCCTCCTCCTCCATCCTCTTTATCTTCCTTATCTTCCTCCTTTTTCTTCTTTTTCTTGCTTTTGTCAGCCTTGACAGCTCCCTTTTTCACTGCATCAGGTTTTCCTTTAGCTCAGTAGGCAGCAATGTTCTTTTTTGTACTTTTACTTCGGTTTAGCAGCCTTCTTCTCATAAGGCTGCTTGTCATCTGCTGCAGTGTTACTCCACATTTCTCCCAGTTTCTTTGTGACATCACCAATGGAGGGGTCGGGATGTTCTCCTTTGAATTCTGGATGATACTCAGAACACAACAAGGAGAAGGCCGATGGTGCATCGGGATCCTTGAACTTCTTTTTTGTTTCTCCCTTAGGAGGAATGTAAACTTTCATTTCTCTTTCATAATGAGGCTTATCCACCTTTGCCATGTCTTCAAATTTTCCTTTCCCTTTAGCAGACATTGTCTTCCACCTCTCTGAGTACTCCTTAGAAAACTCTGAGACATTAACAGAAGCATCTGGGTACTTCTTCTTGTGCTCCTCTCGGCAAGTTTGCATGAAGAATGCATACAATGACATTTTGCCTCTCGGCTTCTTAGGATCTCCTTTGCCTGTGTTTACTTGCTTTCCTCAGCAAGGCGTAGAGTTGCCCAGTGCCGGTCCAGCTCTCACTTGCCCTGGCGCTGTCTTTGTGGAGCTCAATGTACTGCCGAGCTTCCGTTTCTTTTCTGTATTTGAATCCATTTTTCCTAGTTGATCTTACTTCTATGTGAGCCTCAGTTTCCTCCTCCAAAAAATAATGTGGTAGTCTTGGGAAGGATTAAATGAGGTACAGGAGACATCACTCATCCATCTCCTTTCTCTCCTTGAAAAATTGCCATCCTAGGAACACCTGCAGAGAGTTTTAATGACTACTGCTTGGGATCATTGAGCAACCGGTGTCAAAAAGCATATGTCCTCTGCTGGGGAGACCTTGGTTCTCAGGAGAGAGCTTGGGCTGGGCACCTTGGACACCACAGAACAAAGGGGTGGAGGCAGCAGTAGGTGCAGGTCCAGCACGCTCCATTCCCAGGACCTTCTCACTGTTCTTCCCACAAGGCGTGGTGTATGGTGAGGGACCAGCTAATTAGCACCTACACAATGTCTGGCAAAACTTAAATCCAGATAAGGACTCGAGATAGCTATAACTCTGTCCTCTTCTTCTTCCTTTTCTCCTTCTTCTTCTTCTTCTTCTTCTTCTTCTTCTTCTTCTTCTTCTTCTTCTTCTTCTTCTTCTTCTTCTTCTTCTTTTCTTTTTCTTCTTTTTCTTCTTCTTCTTCCTCTTCTTCTTCCTCCTCTTTCTCCTCTTCTTCTCCTTCTCCTCCTCCTCCTCCTTCTCCTCCTCTATTTTTCTTTTTAACACAAGATCACCCACTTTCCAGAAGACAGTTACATTTGTTTGTGAAGATCTGGATGTGAATCTTAGACCCAGTTTGAGGCATCTGCTTGGTGCTGTGTTTTCTCCTCTGTCCGTTATTCCCGCCCGGTGCCAAGGGAGTAGAGCAGGGTTAGGGGCATGGAGCTTTAACAATCCATAAAGTCAAGAGGCTCTGCACTGAAGCCCCTGTTCCCATCTCTGCCCCTGGGAAGGTGGCAGTGGTATTCCTAATGAGCCTTCCCTATGAAATTCACAAGACGTGAAAAGAGAGAACCTACTTCCTTTCACTGCCTCTGCTCAGAGGACTGCTTGACTGTGAGATCTCTATCTTAGCCATTTCCTATATCCAGATTCCATTAAATGAGAAGCTTGGATGACTGAGCCCCAGGACTCTGGGAACTTAATTTTAAAAAGCATAAAAACATTGCCTGGACTGAAAAAAAGAAATAAGCAAAACACAAAAACAAAAACAAAAACAAAAACCCTCAGGTGACAAATGATTTGAGATAATAACGAGTTTATCACGGCAGATTTGACGAGAGTGCCTGTGTTCTCATTCCTTGTCATCCGATACTGGTGTGAAAGCAGGGTGGGCTACTTCCTACATCAGGTAGAGTCCACGTGGGGCGTGTGGGAGCTGACGGATGGGTGAACCGTGTCGTGTGAAAGGAATTGTGCCCTGATTGACTTAATTATTTGCAAGGTTGATTTAGAAAAGTCATTTCCTTCAATCATTCAGATCTGAAGTACTTATCTTTCGAACACCCACCCTCCCATTCATGAAAGCTTTTCTGTCTCACTCAGAAGCCTTCCTCTCCTCCCTCTACACCCACCTAAACGGGCTGCTCCAGGCAAGAGAGGGGGTGGGGGAGGGAGGAGATGCTGTTCTTTTAGGCCTGCAGCAAATTAAAATTACCCAAGAACGATACTGGCTCTCCTCCTCCATCGATCAATGAATACTTATTTTTGCAACTGGTTTGATATCAGCTAGAACATGCATTTTAAAAATCTAGAAAGCGATTGCTTTCCACTTTGCTTCCAATATAAGGAAAAACCCTCACTGAAACTATGTGTGTGTGTGTGTGTGTGTGTGTGTATGCGCATGCTCGCGCGCGTGCTTGGTATTGCACTTTTCAAATGTAATTTAAAACTCACTGTCTATCCACATCAGCTAAAATCCAAACTCTTGTCCTCAAAATGAAGCAGATTCTGACATACCTCTCATGCTGAGATGGTCTTTTTTGTCTTTTAAGCAACTAGTCAGCACTTCTGGTTCCAAAGGAGCTCCCGACCTCTACCTTCATAGAAAATGAGTAAATTTTTATAATCCTCCTCACTTAGCCCAGGGCTGCCTCAACTTTCTTGTTTCACCAAGTCATTGTTTTATAGCTTGGGCATGAGGTGCGGTTAAATCAGGTTGATGTTTAGGAAGTACACGCTAGGATAGTCATAGTCCCTGTAAATATTATAATAACTACGTTTTGGGCTCCTTAGGTGCTCCTCCCTCACCCTCTCCTGGGACCACCTGGACCATCCCTGAGAGACAGTGAGTGAAGGGTTAACACTTGGCACAGCTGGGGCCTTCATGGAGACTGGCTTGACTACCCAGCCTCCGTTTCCTTTACGTTGTTGGCTGATTTGAGTTTTATCCCTGGGTTGCATTCATCATTTTGAAAATGACTGGTTATACATCTATCTTTCTCACTATTTCATGCAAACTCTTAAATTTTATGGTGGCATCAATAGTCCTTTGCTACTTGGGTAAAGAAAGAGTCACTAATTAGGCATTACTCCTAGAAATTTATCTCAGTCAATACATTGAGCTTCTTCCCTCTTACTCGACAGGGATTTGATCTCCAGGGACACAGACATTTATTCAACAATTTAGACCAGTTAATTAAAACTTCAAGGCCTCTGTAAATATAGTTCTTTTTCTATAGGACCAGAATGATTGGCATGTGTTCATGATAGGAGAAGTAAAGAACAAAGGTGTATTAAAAATGGAGTGGCCACATTCCTTCACATCGTGCGGGCTTTCCAAGCATGGGTCCAAAATATGAGGCACAAGGGAGGACCCCGAGTGTCCATGACCTTGGGCTTGTAACTTAGTCAAGCTCTTCTCCAATGCTTATATCACTTCAAGCTGGTTGGGGGAGGATATATTTTCTGGGGTTTTCTTAGCAGAATTCTCACAAAAAGCACAAAGAATCCTGGGTATATAAATTATTTTTAATTTCTTCAGGAATAAGCTTTTTAATGCTGCTTTTTTCTATTTTGTTTGTGTACATTTACATATTTGAATGAATATATGGTATAGAAGTCAACCTATTCAAAGCAATGAAACTTTTCCAAATGTGAAAAATTGTATGACTTGAAGTTAAATAATGACAGTAAGAGTTGCCATGGTTTATTAGCAGTGATCTATATCATTAAGATTTCATAAGAATAGGAAGGAATGTCAGGGCAGAGAAAAACATGGACATAACTTCTGAAAACAACTTGGTTTATTGACAGAACTTTGGTTCTAGCAACCAATCCAAAGGGAAAGGCTATAGCAATTAATGCTGTATTTTCAAACTTGAGTAACTTAAGGATCCTTTCAAAGGAAAAGCTCCCTTGGAGTCTCAATGGAATTTGAAATTAGTTACTTAATTAGGTACTTTAGTATCTAAAACAAAAAGGAGACAGAAACTCTTCATGGTGAAAGCTCTATTCTGGAAGAAATTTACTAATGAAATAAAGATAAAAATAAAGAAACAATTAAGGTAATATTACTGTAATATTGACAGGTGGGGTTTGCTGAGAATAAATTGCCTCTTACAATGAAAATATGGTGTTTCCCACTATGACACACATTCTTTAGAATTCGGTATTTCTTTACCACTGTGAGCTTTTAGAACTCAGACTCTCCACCATTTGTTTCTTTTAAACTCAGTGTGAGAACATCATTTATACATCCAGACTTTTTTTTCTTTTGGCTTTAAAGTTCATGTAATATTATTAGATGATGCTGTGATTATAAATGCAGAGGCAAACACAAACTTTGAAATCACATGGTATTTCTTGATAATAATAAAAGTAATAGTTACCAAGTACTCACTGTGCACCAGACACTGTTTCAAGTGCCTTATGTCTTTTAATTCACACATCTCTCACTACCACCCTGTGAAATTGCCCCATTACAGATGAGGAAACAAGGTCTGAGATCTTCCAAGTTTACTCAGTAAGTAAGCAGCAAACCCAGGATGCAAACCCAGGCAATTTCATGCCAGAGTCAAGTTCTTAGCTGCTGTACTTATTTTGATTTGCCATGAGATACAATAAAAACAAAAAATTTCTACCAGAGAGCTCTTAGAACTCATCAGAAATCAGTTTGTAAGACTGTTTGAGAAATCATCATTGAATTCTCTTAAACATTTCGTTTCCCAGGATTGTTAGTGTTCCCTAACTCTTTAAAGGACAAACGTATGTCCTGGATCTGTCCACAGTTATCTCAGTTGCCATCAGTTATTTCCTAAGAGCAGAGTATTATGTTAGATAATTGATATAAAAGCCTTGCTAGTAATAGAGATAGTCAAAGATCTGTCATGTAGACACATTGAAGTGTGAATGTCTCTATGGTTTTAACAATGACAGTAAAGCAGAGACAGAAGAATAAAGATGAGAATAAGTGGTGATGGGAGGATGAACAACCTGCTGTCTAGAAATATCACACAGTAAAAATAATGAATGATACACATGGATGGAATAGGTAGTTTGGTCTATGACTGTTAGCGTGTAACTAAGTTCTTGGATATAAAACAGATCCTATTCCAACCTCAATTCTACTAGCTACTCTCTGGGTGGAGATGGGCAAGAGAACTTCATTTTTCTTATCTATAAATGAGGAGGATGGTGGTAATAATAGTATTTGCATCATAGGGCTGTTGTCAATACTAAATGAGATGATACACAACAGTGCTTAGCATTTCTTTGCGTAGAATTTACCTTACCAGATATGAACCTGTGGCTACTGAGGCTCCACTGACAGCCACATTTGAACACAGGTGTACTTTCTAATTTGATTGTGCCTGAATCTCTGTGTGGTCAGGTATTGGAGGTAAGGAGAGAAGCCAAGGAGAGGCAGCACTGATTTGGTAGGGCCTGGGGGAATGTGTGCAGGTACCACTGCCCTCTACTGGAGACACTTCTAAGAGATTTCTAAGAAGTACACAAGCTATCAGTACTCTCTGGTCCCAACATCCTGGGTTTATAAAGAAAAGTCTCTTTTGTAGAGGGCTTCACAGCCTATCTGTGACAATTTTCCCCCTTTTCCAGTACTTGGGAGGCAGAGGAAATTCTGTAGTCTGCCAGCCTCAGCCCTTCACCTGCTTTTAACTAATATGGAGTCTGGACAAGTATCGATTTTTCTGCTTTTCTCTGACTGCATTCATCAGTCATTTTATATTACTGGAGAGTCCATTAGCAATAAAAATAAAGGATGGATGTTACAGAGCCCATTAGAGAAACTTACTCTCTGTATCTTTGGGACAAGGGAAACAATTAAAAGCACGTCATCTTATAAACATTCTAATAGAGTTATTAGAAGAGTGAATAAATGCAGGATGCAATTATCAAGGGATGAAATGAAATCCTTGTTACCAGTCAACTCAAAGGAAGTGCTCTGGTATTTCCACCAGACTGTAGTACATTGCGATTGGGATTGTTGGGATGAAAAGAAGACTAAACACTAAAATAAAGGCACAATGCCTGACAGAGGTTCAGCCTTAGGCTCATTCATGGATGAATTTCAGAACTGTGACAGCAGATTTAAGACAACAGAGAGGTGATGTGTAATTGTAAAAGGGAGAGATAGCAATACAACTTTGAGAAATTTAAGTAAGTTGAGAAAAAAAGAAAGAAAAAGAAAGAAAGAAAGAAAGAAAGAAAGAAAGAAAGAAAGAAAGAAAGAAAGAAAGAAAAGACAAAACCTTCTCATGGATGGGGCAGATTTGTTCCAGTTGTTCTGATGATCACTGAAGTTCTCTTAATTCCCCAATGATAAAAGGAGAATGAAGTAAGAAGAGACCCTGTGAATTTTGATGCTTGTTGACCTGAGGATGGAACTGATGATATGGGGCATGGTGCATCCTTATGCTTCTTGAATTTATCTAAACTGTCATATGGGAGTGACTGGCATCATTCTTGACATGTGTTGACATTCAAAGATATTAATCTCAATCAGGTGTAGTGGTGCACACCTGTAATTCAAGCACTCTGGTTGACTGAGGAGAAGGATCACAAGTTCAAACCCAGCCTGGGCAATTTAGCAATTTAGCAAAACTCTGTCTCAGAATAAAGAATAAAAGGGCTGTGGATATAACTCAGTACAAAGGCCCTGGGTTAAATCACCCGTACTGAAGTGATTTAATTCTTAGTAAAATTAAGATTAGATTCTAGTAGAGTGCATAGAATCTATGATTTTTGAGAAGTCCACATTTCCAGTGAATGTCATACTGCATTTAACTTAATCTTTTATTTTCATGGCTTCCAAGTGAAACAGTTTTCACACAAAGGACTATCTGGTCACCTATTCTCTTTGGATGATCACTGAATATATATTAAATTTATCTGATCCTCTTTGGTCAAGAAAGCAATAAGTACTTTCACAAAATCATGTTATAAGTGACAACACATATGTTTTGTTCTCTTGCCTGATGTTATTTTTATGTACTTTTTGAAACATTACTTCACAATAGTATAATTTTTAATATTGCAAAGATTTCCTTAATGACTTTTAGTTTACTTAACCAATTGTCTAGCAGAGACATTACATTTTTTTTACTTATAGTTTCCTTTAAAAGTTATAAGTAATATCATCACAGTTATACAAGTACTTTTTTGTCTGCTCAGATATTTCTTCTGAATAAATTCCCAGGGCGTGGGTTACTGTCCTTGATGTGTGTGGGACCAGTTATTTTTCCAAAAAGCTTTGTTATTTGACTCTGCCAAGAGCAGAGGGTGAGACTTCTATTACTTATCCTTGATGACCATTCCTTCCCTACTCAGGGGTCCCAAAAGGCCATCCTTTTTAAACTTTTCTTCAGCCTCTCTGGCTTTTCTTTCTCAGTCTTTGTAGTCTCCTCAGCCTCTACATTTTACTTCAAAGTTTGTGGTCATTGGAATTTAGACTGAGATGTCTGCTGTTCTCATTTATTTCCCTTTGAAATATCTCATTCACTCTCTACCGGGCTTTAATTACTGGATCGCTGGGCACATAGTATCTTCGGCACACCAGACGCATGCCTCCAAATGCCAAGCGAGATCCTAGTCTCCTTGTCTCCAGCCTTATTCCTTCAAAACTAATCTCTATAACAGAGCCAAAGTTATCTCCTGACCTACAAATTGGGCTATGTCATTTTCTGCTAAGAACACTTCAGTGGATTTCTACCTCTCTCAAAAAATGAGGTTCAAAGACAAGGACCCCAAAACTTTTCATGGTGTGATGCCTGTCTGTTCCTCCTGCTGCTGTCCTCCACTGTATGTTCCTGCCGTTTCCTTGTATGGACCACAATGGCTATCATAACTCTGTGCCTGTCAGGATTCTTCTTCCACCACGTGTCACTGACTCCTACTCATCCTTCAGGTCTCAGGAAGGCCTTTCCTACACATCGGGCATGGTCAGGTTGCCCCATTAATGTTCCCCATATCTCTTCTCCAATGATACCTCTTGGTGTACTTACTTGAGAGCTGTCCTCAGGTGTATCCACCCCCCAGCTCCTCTAGCCTGCCCATTCACAGGCCACATATGCTCCAAAGTCCAGCAGAAGGTCCTGCAGGGAAAGCCACGGTGAGTTCTGAGGACATCCAGATGAGGCACTGACAGTCCTGCTACTATGTACCCTTTACAAGGCTCATAGCTAGTCAGGTTCTATATTAAATTCACTCTTTCCTCTCAGGAATTCTTCGAACTGGTGTTGTCTCTGGTGGTTGTGCCTAAAATTTAAGGAAAAGGAAACACATCTCCAAAGTGAGTGACAAAAGAGGTCACTCCTCTCCTGTGATCAAGATGCTTAAAGTTTATTGTGCACCTTGATCGCTGACTTTATCCCTAACCTGGTATTTTAAGTGAGCCTTTCAGAGGTCTTCTCAAAGACTATCAAGCTGTCAGCCTCCTCACTGTACTATGTATGAAAATTATCTTGGCTCTTGCAGTTGCAAGTCGTTGTTATGCCTCTTTTGCCTTGAAGTGGTCCTTAGGTCTGAAGTAATGCTGTGTGTGAGGTCCACAAGTCAGAAGCTCTGCATGCTCTCTGATGACAGTTGGGTCCAGCCAAATCATCATGGGTAGGAAGGCAGACCCTCACCTGGAGCGTATACCCATCTATCTCAGTATGGACAAATTACTGCCCCTGTTCTCACCATAGGGTGAAAGGGATCTGATAAAATCAACTTGCGCTATGTAACTGCTTTGTCTTCTCAAAGGATGGCACCACAAAAAGCTGTGGGGGTATTGGTTTCTATTGCTGATAGATAAGACATCCACACTGGCAGCAGCTGGAGCATCAACAGTGCTTGATCTTTCCACCTCCCTACTGCTTATTGTTCTCTCTTCACTCTTTCAGATACCTGAGCATAAACAGAGACATATTTGCTAACGAAACATCTCTAATGACCTTTTCCACAAACTAGAAGCTTTTATTTCCTGTTTTCTTTTCCAAGAGTAATTTCCCCCCAATGAGTTTAAATCATACTGTACTTCAAAAAGACTACAATACAAAGCTTGGATCAATGCAAAACTAAAACCAAAACATTGAAGAAAAGATGTGGAAGATCCTACCATAAAGAACGAGCTCATGTGTTGGCAAGGGAGGAGAGGAAGCTAAATCATGAACTTAATTCTATTTAGTCACTAATTTGATGTAGGCAACTATTTCTCAAGATCCATAGTTGTAAAAGATAAAGTGGTGCCCCCTTATTCCTCTTTAGTAGTGGTTGTGTAATAATCTGAAGTTCACAAGCCACTGGAACACATCTTATTTTCTCCATATTTCCAATGCCTGAACCAGCATCCTGCTCAAAGTCCTGAATAAATTTGTATTTGTTGAAAGAATGAATAAAAAATGAAGTCCTGATAAAGGATGCTTTATAGAAATCAATGGAATAGCAAGATCTTCCAGCTCATTTAACCCACGAGCTGGTGTGCAGACCTTGGTTTAGACACAGCATTTCAAGGGCGTGCTTGCTGATAAAGGGAAGTGCGGTTCTAGATGAATAATGCCTTTTCACAGTGACTGAGTCACCTCATACCCTTCAGTCTCATCTGATAATGGTCCTCTGCAGATCTGCCCTTTTGATGGGGATTCCCCGGGGCTGTCACCTCTTGTCTGACCCTGAGTGCTATGGTGTCAGGCACCGGGTTGCCAGGCACCAAGTGTAAGCACTGTGGGAGGATGTGGGGGAATCACAAGGGCAGGCTTACATCAGTTAAATCTCTTGACCACGTACATTTGTGAGGATATCATGTACATTTTACCTAGGATGTTAGAATAATTTATGCTGACAGGGAAAAAAAGCTAGGCAATAATGAAAATGGTGACTGCTAAGGTAATACTGAGAAAGAAATACTTTGTTTCAATGAAACATTGCCATTGAATAGCTTGGTTTAGCCCAGGCATTTGCCTCCTGTTCCCACCCACGAAGGTTATCTTCTAATATGCTTTCTTTTTGGGTGTGTGTGTGTGTGTATCATTGCAAGCTGCAGCTGTCTCTCTCAAGCTGCCTGCTTTTACCTCCCCCTCCACTCTCAAAGGAGACTTTCGGGTGTAACAAATGGGGCTCATTATAGTATCTAAGTGTCAACTTAATAAGATTGTCTTCATCTTTGACCAGATAAAAACGTTTATCTAGGACTTTCTCCTTCCAGACTATTAAATAAAGCAAAAACAGCACAGACCCAATAGAAGTTCATTTTCAAAATTACTGAAAAAGGATAAGTGAAAATCAGCCCCTTAAAATATTCGAGGGAAATCAAAGGCCTTGACATCTTTTATAAAGCAGAAAGGAACTTGAGTGTGCTGTGGAAGGTGCCCTAAAGGAAGTTCACCTGCTCTCCACTGAAGAACTAGCTCTGTGAAGCTGTGTGAGTCTGGTAAGACTCGTGGCCTTCCTGGGCCTTGGTCCTCTCTCCCTGTTTTTTATTTGTTTGTTTTTGTTTTGTTTTTTTTTTGTCTTGGGGAATGAACCCAGGGCTTCAAACACAATGTCTCACTATATCTCTGAATTACCCAGGGTATGCTCAACTTTGTAATCTTCCTGCCTCAGCCTCCCAGAGAGCTGAGATTATGGTATACCTTGCCACATGTGGTTCTTCTCCATTGAGTGTGTGGTTTGGCCTTTTTATTCAACCTCTCTCTCTCTCTCTCTCTCTCTGTCTGTATCTCTCTCTGTCTCTGTCTTTCTGTGTCTGTGTCTGTCTGTCTCTGTTTGTCTGTCTGTCTCTCTCTGTCTGTGTTTCTCTTTGAATGAGGTTCTTTGAGAAAGAAAAAGTAAGAACCAGTCTTCTCTGGTTGAGTGAGGCAGGTGTGAGGTCAGAGGAGCCCATTCCCAGCAGCCTCTGGGGCATATCTCAGGAACCCTAAGGCTCTAGTTGGAAATGTCTTTTAACCCTGGGATTTTATGATCAACAAACTCCCTAAGGGAGTTGTTTAGTTTTACCAGTGAAAGAAGAGTTAGAACTTTTGGTGAGAAGAACTACGAGTTTGGGAATATCTATTTCAGCCACTTTTCCCACTAATCCTGTGTTATGGTTTATGTTCCTGTGGCCCCACCAAGTCTCATGTAATCATGGCATGGACGTGGCTGAGTCTAGCATTCATAATTGGATTGTTGTCTGGCACCGGCATTGATTGTGTGAGTGAGGCACCTTCAGGGGTGGAGCTGACATACAGTGTAAGGGTGGGAGGAAGGCGTGTCTTCCCTCTCTTGCTGGTTTGTGCCTTGTTGTTTTGTGGCCACCATGAATGGCTACCCTGCCATGCCACCTTTCCTTGCAGCCAGCTGAATATGGATTGAAACCTCCAAGAACTATATGAAATAAACCTTTCCTTCCCTAAATTTTAGCATCAGGTATTCCGTCTCAGCAATGAGAAAAAAGTAACCAAGACATCCTCTATTAATTATTATATAAGAAACACTAACTTGGGTCTGAATCTCATCTTTTGAAGCACTCTTATGACCTTGACTTGGGATTCCCAATTACAGTGAAAAAGAAGTACTGAGTCATTGATCTTTGTGGTGTAGCTGGTCCAATGGCCAGCATTTCTCTTACAGACCTTGGTTTAGATTCTGAGAAGCTTTCGAAACAAAAGAAAGGAGAAACATAAATGGTTATTGGAGGGAAGGCTTCCATCTAAGGCATTTGAGGAAATTATAAGGCCGGATCACAGTCACCACCTTATACTTTGTTAATAGAAATGACCCAAGAACCCAAGTTTAAGGCAGTTTCCCACCTGTGAACCCAGTATCAATCCTTTTAGCCCCAGGAGTCAGGCAGTCTCTTTTGGGCTGCAGTCAGCTGCAGTGTAGCCCACTGTGATGTCCAAATACTATAACTTCATGGGAAATATGGCAAATCCTACTTGTTGCATCTAAAAGTTAGATGCGAGTACCCCCTACCACCAGGTGCAGTACAGCAGGCACTCCAGACACGTGTGCTCAGTCAGTAACAACAATATAGGGGAATGAAACTCCCAACCTACTGTATGTCCGGTATGAGTTCATGTACTCTAAGAATCGAAGAATGAATTTTAGGAACAACAGGGGTTAAGAGTAGAACATATTTATTGAGAGAAAGAAAGTTTCTGTCTGAGGGACAGAAAGGGTCCAGAGTGGGTTGCCAGGGACTCTGTCTTTTCTAGGGACTTTTATAGAGTAAACTCATGGGGTGAGATGTGTCCAAGGTGATAAAAACCTGGGAACTCATAAGGTGGGCATAAGGTGGGACAGAGCTATGGTTAACCGATAGGATTAATTGCTCAGGTAAAATTGGTTAAATCAGGGACAAATGGGGAGGCAAGTCACATAGTAAGCCGGCATTCTAATGGAGCAGTGACTCTTCCTGTAGGGGATTGGGATGGTGATTCCTAAATTTCTCAGGGTGATAGAGAACTATTTAGAATATCAGTCCTTGGGATATGGGTTCATTTGTTTGATCTTTTGTCTTGAGGCCTGGCCCACAGCAGGAGGTGTCTGTCTCTCCCACAATTGCAAGACATCTGGCCTTCTGCACTGGCTTCTTCGAGGACCTAGCTCTGTCTCACTGCCTATAATATTTCTAACTAACTCAGCTGCCTGTAACAAAAGGAGCACTAAATGGAGCTCCTCATCTCTAGATCTGTTTCTGGAGATCTACTGATGAAAACTTTGTTCTGCACATCTTTCAGGCTCAGTCAGTTGAGTTATGAAAAATGAAAAAAGAAGTGACAATTACAAATGAAATCAGCAGCTGGCATAGAAAGTGCGATCGGATTCTGGTCCTGTAATGAAGGGTGCCTGGAGCCTGCTGACTCTGGTGATGACACCCAGAGTTTGGGAGGCCTGGCAACCTCGGGAGGCCCTGCACAGTGCTCGCCACCTTATCAAGATTGCCGCAGGCACAGGAAGATATCTCACCCTGCCATACCCCTGTGGGCTGCCTCGTGCTGTCTTCCCTCTGAGGCTAACAGTACAACACTCTAGCCATCCTGCCACCTTGGAATCTAAACATCTTTCCTGTGTCTCCCTCTGCTGCCCCAAGTCCATGCTGCTTAGACAGGGAAAGCCGCGGAGGTCCCAGGTGGAAATGTTACCCACTCTCCAGGGTAGCATAGCTTCACTGGAGCCTGTTTGTTTCTGATGGCTGTCACTAAGCCAAGGGCACAGCTATGCTAAGAAAGAAGTGGACTCCTTAGCATGAGTCAGCCCTTTGGGGCGAGGGGCATGGGCAGTGGAGGGTCAGGCTCTGGGTGGGCAGTAGAAGTGAAGCAGTGCTGACTGAATCTTGAGATATTTTGAGATGTCTGGTTTCATCACTTACCTCAGGGGCCCTTATAGGTTCCACAGGCTCTGGAAGGTCCTGGGACTTCTGCAGGATGGTGCTACAGCTTCTCATGGAATTGATGGAGAATCAAGAAACCCAGCAGAAGTCAACTGATGACTCCTCTGAGATCTAGACCTAAAATTAAATGGAACTTAATCTTATATTCTTAAAATGTTTGGTTCTAACTTTTCCTCTAACTCCCTCTTTTCAACCCACAATGCGAAGAATGTGTATAAATGGCCCACTTCCCCTGTGACCTCTGGCTTCCAAAAGGGCTGCCTTGAATTCCTTCCTCTTTGAGACCGTAAGTTTCCTGCCACTTCCCTGCACCTGATGCCTGTCGAGGGGCAGATTCTTCAGCCGGGGTTGGGGTCCTTGGCCCAGAGGCCATATTGGCCCTCTTGATGCTAGTGACTGCTGCCTAGATTGTATACTCTCTGATCTACTTTTAAAGAAACAGAAGCAGTTGTTAAGTAATAAATGAATTGTTCAAAAAGCTGGCATGATTTTACAGAGGATATGACAACCACAGTTTGTCTCGAGTATTCTGTCCCCAGTAGGCTTCCATAGTCCTTGTTTCCCCATATTCTTTATGCTCCCGAGCTGGACCCATTTGTTCCCTGCAAACTTTCTCTTCTGCCTGGTTATGCTTCTCTCCTCAGCATTCTCTTTCCACACTGCTTCATAAGACCTTACATTTAATCCCTGAACAAATTTCCTTATCCCAGTTTTACGGAGACAGAATTTAAATAAGATCACAGACTTAGCAGGTGGGCAGAGTGACATAAATCAAGTGACCATGAACATTTATTAAGGAAATAAATTAATCCTTTATTATTCATTCCTGCATTCCCTGTCCAGGTCACATAAAGACCTCCCAGCACAGGTAGGTGATGGAGGGTGGTGCTTCTTTGGTTTTGTAAGTTTCTAAGAGTGCTAGTTCAAATTTCTTTCTAAATTTTTAGTGTAAAATGATAGCATAAGTATCACACATCTAAAGTTACATGACAGAATTATCCAAAAGCCCATACCATGTCTCACTCCTTCACTTTACATGTGATACACATCACACACACACACACACACGCACACACACACACACACGGCAGAAATGTTTTGGTTAGGTTATAAATGCTTATCCTCAAAATTTATCTGTGTTAGAAAATATCACCTGGGACTTTCCACTCCATTTTCAGCTAAACAGCCCAGTCAAGCACATGTCTATCTGCAGATACACTGCCTTGTGATTATATCTTATCCTACTTCCCCTTATCAGTGTGATCTTAATTTAGCCTGTTGCTCTCCCAAGCTTCTGTCTGTCCATTTGGTACCATTTCCCTTGAAGGTTTCCTTTTCCAGCCTCTGGGCTCACATCTGAAAGTCCTGCAGCTTGAATACTTCTCTTCCTGCAATCCACCTGCTTCCATCTGTCTACAAGAGTTCATTCGCTCAGCAGGACACATGAGCCCACTGCCCATCGTACAGCAGGCCTTGATGCTAACAAAACATGAATGAGAAAAATGGATATTTTTGCCTCAAAGCATAGTCTCATGAAGGACATAGATATCAATCAAAGGGTCAAATAGGCACGGTGAGTCTGATGTGATGAAGGAAGGTGTTCCTGGGTGCTATGAGAATATATTATGGTGGCCTGATGTTGTCCAGAAGAGTAAGGCAAAGCTTCTTGGGCCCTATAACCAAGATCTGAGAAAGATTTGCAGTGAACCAGATAAAGATCAAGAGGTTCAAGGAAAATGGAGGGGTACCAAGGCCTTGAGGTGAGAGGGAGCATGACACCTTCAAAGAGATAATAAGAGGTCATAGTGACCGAGCATGGAGGGATGGAGTGGATGGGAATCACACCAGGCAAGGACTTGGCATCTGTGTTCCTGATTCTGATCCTTACCCCATGAACTATGAGAAGATTTCTGAAAACATATGGGCAAATACGATCTGATTTGTGTTTACAAAAGTCAATTCAGCTAAAATGTAGAGACTAGATTAGATGACCTTAGGTTTTTGGCTTGTACAGTCCTCTGTAACAAGAACAGGGGATAAGAGCTGTTTGGGGAGGGACGGTCATCATTCAGGACTGACACAACCAACTGAAGGTACCTGTGACAGTCAGGTTTCCTGTCCTGTGGCAAAATCCTTGAAAAACTTAAAGAAAGGATTATTTCAATTCACATTTTCAGCTTCAGCCTGTGGTCACTTGGCTGTGCTGCTTCTGGGCCTGTGATGAGGCACAACACTGCGGTGTGGTGGAGCTACTCACCTCATGGCAGGCTGGACAAGAGAGAGCATGAGGAAGGAGCCAGGGACAAGATGCCATGAGCAGCTTCCTCCGAGTAGGCCTCACTTCCTACAGTTTCTATCATCTTCCGCCAGTCCTTTCGGTTACAAAACCATCAGTGGACCAAGTCACTCAAAGATCAGAGCCCTCATGATCCCATCACTTCGTCAGAGCCACACCTCTGGGCACTGCTGCAATGGGGACCAACCTTCAGCATGTGAGCCCTTGGGGGGAGTTCAGATCCAAACCATAACCATCCCTTTGAGGCACTCGCGTAGATGTTGAGTGGACATCCATATATACTTGGTAGGAGTTCTAAGAAAGTCCTGTGTGGATTAGCTCTAAGGGTTACCAGGATTAGTCTTTTGCTCACCTGGTGATTTCTGACATAGAGGAAGACTGTCAGCAGAGGATACTAGGAAATCAGGATAGTATAATATACCAGAGACAAATCATGAGTCTTTCAAATGCATCTTTGATTGATGTAAGCCAAAAAGAACATACTGATTCTTATACCCTAAAATCAGGACTAGTCAGATATGACTTGAAGCAAGTGCTCAAATGGGTCCTGAGAACCTGCCTCTCCCCTGACTGTCTGTCCTGCATTCTTCTAGAAAACTTTCTTTGCCAGGTAAGTTCTGTGGTACTCTGAACTGGCCACTGGGAAAAGCTTCTGGTTTACATCCTACCCCAGGTAAAGAAAGTTTTTCTTTTCTGTTGGTTTCAGCAAAACACCTGGTATACTACTACAGCCACAGTGTGATTAGATGCTTATCTCTGGGCTAAGGGTTGGCATCAACCTAACCTCACTATCTAGACTGGAAGTTGTGAGAAGAATGATCTCTCAAAGGGAAATCAGGGTGCTGTTACCTCAGGAAACAGAGAAGAAGCCAGGTGAGCAAAATCCAGATGCTATACAAATGCCAGAGGAACAAAAATTCTAAGGAAAGTATACTCAAGAGTATGATATATTGTCAAATGACTGAAAGTAAAATGGGGACATAATGCCTATTTAATTTAACCTCCTGGAAAAAAGTCACTGTTGACTTCTGACCCACACAAACAGCTCCACCACAAACTTTGGTGTGGTAGGAATCATAATGCAAGTAGAATTGGCCATGGGAACCCAGGAGAGAAAAAAATCACTTTAGACAGACCATCGAGGAAAGCTCTTTATAAGAGAAAGCATCCAAGTTGGGCCATGAAAGATGGATAATATTTAAATAACCAAGGAGTGGAAGAAGGGGAGGCACCCCAGCTAGCTATAGCATGAGTAAAACCATGAAGGCAGGAGCATTTTGGGTCTTCACTGATGGCTGAAGGTTGGAGGCCAATATGAATGCTGCCTAAAGGGAAAGCACGCTATCTGATTTACAAGTTACTCAACTCTAATGTGCATTCCCCAGGTCACTGCTGCACATGTAAATGAGGGATTGCTGTCACTGTCGTGGATCAGGTCAGATCCCCTGAAAATCATCTTTCCTGCCCTACCCTTCCATTTGAGAGACTTGTGGGCCTTCCATGCATAAACTTGACAGCAAGATCTTTCTTTTATTTCTGCTCTCAGTCACAGTCTGTCCTCTGCTTCGTTGGTGGCCTCCTGGGCCTGCAGTCCTGATGACACCACTCAGAGATGTGTGGAGCATTCGGCTACTCTGCCTTCTCACACTGTAAAAGAAGGCTCCCCTGTGTCAGATGGTTGGTAATCTCCACCACCATAGTTCAGATACTTCTCAGCTTTCACTCGACTCTTCTCATCTTCCTTTCACTTTCTATCCAAGGAAGGTGGCACTAGAAGGAATGATAGGATGAGGAATTTGGTGTGAAAAAAATTTAGGTGACTGCACTGTATTTTATTCAAATATCCTCTACCCAGAATGAGCCTAAGCTTCCTGGATCTCTAACTCTTGGGAAAAAGTTATTCTACCACTATTTGAGGTGTCTCTATCCTGGTGGCTAAAGACTAGCACCTATTCATTTAATCCCTATCTTGTCCCTAGACTGTTAGGATCTTCCTGCATGTGGGACTCCTATAGACCAAGTCCATTTGCCTAGATGGAAAAGTT
Source organism: Dasyprocta punctata (assembly GCA_004363535.1). Taxonomy (NCBI): domain Eukaryota; kingdom Metazoa; phylum Chordata; class Mammalia; order Rodentia; family Dasyproctidae; genus Dasyprocta; species Dasyprocta punctata. The sequence goes on along the minus strand of RJWM01007625.1, from coordinate 21,947 downwards.
GCACAAATTGGAACTCATAGTTGATATTTTATTTACAAATCCTCACTTGGGAATTCATAAGAAATAATGGCCTCGGTGGAGGTCATTGAGGGCATTTGAACAGGTACATGCCATGAACAGTTCCAGCCTTAGAACTGATTGCATTTGGCAGTAGTTTCTCGATAGTTTTGACAGAGCAAGTGTTAGGAATGTAAGGATGTGAGGAGACTGATGAGTCCAGGGAGACAAATCCCAAACCAGAGGGATTGAGGTACCTGTGGAAAGGTATGGATAGTTTTTTGAAAAGTTTCTTTGGGAGAAATTCTTAGAAGGATAAAGAAGAAGGGAAGGACTCAGGGAGGGAGGGAGAGAGAAGGAGGAGAAAGGAGGAAGAGGAAGGAGGACAACAAAAAGGAAAAGGTGGAGAAGGAAAAGGAGGAAGAGGAGGAGGAGGAAAAGGAAGAGAGGAAGTAAGGAAGAAAAGAAGGCAGGAATTAAAAGAGATTCTATAGAAGAGATTTTTGAGAAACAGGGACAGTGAGAACCCCATCCTAGTGAAGAGGACCTAAAAACACATGGCCCCCAAGACACAGTGACCCTGTGCTATCAGCAGGAGCTGGGCTGAGAACAGAACTAAGCTCACTGCAGCGGCCCAGGGCAGGGACAGAAGTGTGAGTGTGGGCCCAGTCCTCCTGGGGCGAGGATCAGAACCTGATCTGATTGCCGGAATAGAGGTAGAAAGAGGGCCCTGACTGGCGTTGGAAGAAAGCAATCACTGAATGAGAGTGGGGATCCAGTTCTGCGCTGGGTTCCTTATTGAAGACTCAGGCTGCCTATGGCAGTGGGAGGTGATGTCCATCTGGGGAGGGGGATGCCTAATGCCCTAATCTACCAAGGATGCCCCATTTACCGTCACCTTGACCTGGGCCTGTCAGGAGGCCCCCCTGCCTGAGTCCTGTGTATTTTTCCTTCTCTCTGAGGGATTTCTTGGTCTGCCATTCATCCCTTCTGACTCATTGCCTTTATAGAAGAGGGCAGCTTTGCTGGAGCCCCCAAGTGTGGAGAACAGCCTCGCTTATCCTGCCTCAGAGCCAGACAATTTAGACCATTAGTGCTGGAGACCCTTTAAAAGCGCCAGTTCTACTTTGCCATGTGTGATAGAAGACCCCTTCTCCTACTGTGCCATCCCAGAAGGGTGATATCTTGTCTCAGGAAAGGGAGGCCCTTTTCCTTAGTCCTGCTTTCCAGAAAAACACAAACACCCTGCATAAAGCCCGCTGACTCTGTGCAGTACAGGAGGATGGGGCTCATGGGCAGCAGGGTCATTCACCTTCGCGTGCTGGACTTGAATGTCAGAGGACTGGTGAGACTACGGATTTCCCACCCCGTTCATGGGAGAAGGACTGGGGAGGGTTCTCCATGACGGTTTTCTGAGCTGCTACCAGAAACAAACAAATATATTCTTATACAAACCATGATAATTAGGAGAAAACCATAATGATAGTGAAGCTACCTTTCTCCATTCATTCTGCAAGCATTTTTCTGAGGGTTTATTTTTGGTGCAGAGCTATTTTAGGGGCAGGGAGAGCATGTGGGGAAGAGGAAAGGGAATTGGTCTAATGTGCCAGGTTAGGGGGTGGGGGAGCGGAGGGTGGGGGGTGGGCATGTTAGTGTTTGGTCTCTGGGAGATGAAAAGAAGCTCTGCTCCGTGGGCGGTTCTTTGATCTCCTTGTAACTGCTAGAGTAGCAATTAGCATCTTTAATGCTGCAGAGAGTTGCTGAGAAGCCCTTGAGCCTGCTGATTTAGGTTAGTAGATCCAGACGTGTGGATGCCGTGTGTGTGTGTGTGTGTGTGTGTGTGTGTGTGTGTGTGTGTGAAAGAGAGGAAGAGATGGAGACACAGAGACAGAGAGAGAGAAAGAGAGAGAGAGAGAGACAGACAGACAGAGACAGAGAGGCAGGCAGACAGGCATGCAGGCAGAGACTGAGACAGAGACAGAGACAGAGAAATGAGTTGTTTTAGATGTCTGTTTTAGATGTTGTTCTGTAATATATTTTTCCAGACTTGACGGTGATGATACACTTTCAGAATAAAATTTGTTGAAAATTGAATCATCTCAGTACTTACACCTATGTCACAAAGACCTAAATTTACAAAACAAAAACAAAAACAAAACAAACTAAAACAAAGCAAAACATCCCAGGGATTCCTAAGATGTATAAATGCTGAGTAAAATATGTTCTAGTGCCCTTTCCAGACTTCCTGTTTAGAGCAGTTTTTCCTGTTGTGAACAGTTCTTTCCTGGTAGCGCAGGGCCCAGGGCTGAGCTACTAAAGCTCACTGAGTTTAAATTTCTACTGGGCCATTTTAGGAATTTAGCTAAGACCCGGACCCCTTTGGGCCCTGGTTTTCATATCGAGGAGCTGGAGATAGGCTATAACGCTGGGATAAACTACCTCATGAGTTGTTCTTTTGCTTTTACTTTTTCATAAGAATTAAAAGTGAATTTTGGATATTGTATTGGCCTACAGAATGTGTGTAATAAATTAGTATTAGAAAGACTTGAAGTCAAGCAAATATTAGAAAGGAATGCCTTTTTTCTCCCCAGGGAGTGTTGAACAGGGTAAGAGCCTATGCATCTACCAGAAGTCACACAATTTTTAAAATTTACTTTGATTTCTGATGCTGTAAAAAAATTTTAATTTATTTTAACTTACTATTAGGAACAGCAGTCCCTTACTAAATAAAACAAATTAATGAATATAAACAATCATACTATAATTTGGAAAAACTTGGCTGCCCAGGATGAGAAGTTGGGGAAAGACAATTCCTGAACAAGGAGGAGGGGTGGGTGAAGAGTAAGCAAGAGGGCAGAGTGGGGGGGGGGGAGAAGGGGTGCATCCATCAGCACAGTGAGCTGAGTCTTGGAACTTCCCCCTAGAAGACTTTTGTCACTCAGGCTGGGTGCCTTTGCTTTCACCTGTTCCCAATCAGCTGAATTCTTCCTCTGATCCAGTCCCATCCAACCCAGAACAAGAGCCAAGTGCACCTGTTTCCTGGGTCTGGTCTCATTTCTGTTGCCACAGCCCTTCAGCAGCATTCAAGGAGTGGCCTGCATTGGCTCTGCTGAGTTCCACACATCGACTCTGCCCTGTGATTGCACAGTCACCCTGGCCCAGGCCTGGTGTCTCTACTTTATTTCATCTTATACCTGTATTTTAATTTAAAGAATTGATTAAATTATTTTAATTTTTTAGACAATGAAACATTTCAAACAGAAAAGTACCTGCCACTCAGATTTAACAAGCATTGATATTTTGCAGTGCATGTGTGTGTGTGTGTGTGTGTGTACGTGATGTTGGGGATTGAACTCTGGACCTCACAGGTACCAGGCATGCACTTTAACAATGACCAACACCCAGGCCCAGATTTTTTTTTAAGACATAAAAAAATAACAGATAGAATCAAAATCTTTTTCTGTCCCTAGGGCTAACTGCTCTCTTCAAGTTCGTTCTTGTTTCTCTTTTATAAAAAGTTTTCATATTTTATAGCATATTCATGGATCCACGAACAGTACCATATATCTTGCTTTTTGGAGTATTTAACATGTTTGCATATATAGTGTTTTGCTGTTTCTACCTAAAACTGTGTTTCCAAGATTTACCCTATTTTGATGCTTATGGACTAGTTTGTTTGTATTTGAAATCACTGTGTAATTTTCTGTCTATATGATGATGGTTTCAATTCCCTAATTGGTGGATATTTAGGTTGCTTCCAGTATTTTTCTATGACAATGTGACTAAAAAAGATTATGCATATCCTTTTGTATACTTGTGTGACAGCATTTCAGGAGTGTGCATTGTATACAAAGTTTCAACTTCCTGGCTGTTGGTAAACAACACTCCAAAATGGTTACACTTCGACCAGGCCGGTGTGAGAGTTCTTATTTCCCTACAACTTTGCCAATGTTCAGTAATGTATGATAAACATTTTGCCACTGTTTAACTTTGCATTTTTTTGGTAACTGTTAAAGGTGAGCATTTCACGTGCTTTTTAACAGTTCAGGGCTACTATGAATTGTTTACCCATTTCCTCTTTGGGGTCTGCTTCAGCCTGTTTGTTTGCAGGATATATTAAAGCACTCCCAGCAGTGGTACTTTTTTGGTTATATAGATGTCTCAGGAATGGGTGGCAAGAGCAGGGATAATGTTCTTCTCCTCAGTAGACGCAAATTAACTTGCTGGCCCTTTTATACAGCAATAAGATAGAAATTAAAACAGGGACTAAAAATCAGTCCCAGAATTTTTCAAACAAGCCTGTTTTGTTTTCAACCAAAATATTATTAGGTCATAATAATAGTTAACTGTAATGTTTTCTCAGTTTATGCTACTGAACTTCCTTCTTGTATTTGTAAAGTCTACTTAGTTAAGAACCATCCCTCTTAAAAGCAGTGGCCTAAGAAATGTTGCCATTCTGTGGACATAAATTTGTAAACTGCTTCCTAGGCAGAGAAGGTGTCCTGGCTCCCCTTCCCATCTTTTTAAGCTAGAATGACCCAGAGAGATGAATTCAATTGAAAGTTCTTATTAGGGACACCGAGAAATGGGCTTTTCTCTTGTCTGGTCATAGAAGCACGATAAAGAAGTGAGCGCACGCCACTTTTCTGAGTAGAGAATGAGATGTGAGAATTACATGCCTTAGTCTTTCTCTCTTTGTACTTCATTTGCGTGATCTGCTGGGATAGAATGGTGAAGGCTTTGCATACATGGCATCTAGAAGGGGCAATGTCAATGTTTTAGCTCTTCTTGGGGAAGGAAGAATTATAAGATGGTGAATATCTGAGTGTCTTGACATGCAGAATTTTATCAGATTTGAGGGTATATAGATTGGAAACATCTCCTCCAATTTATTAGTTATCTCTTGTTTTTGGCGTATTTTCTTGAATAAGTACAGTGTGGATGAACTCTCACTTTGTGCCTATTCATGCAGGTCCAGTTATACAGATCTTCCCCAGAATTCCTTAAACCAATATTTTAATCTTATTCCTTCCAGATCCTTAACTGATTAGCTCAGTTACCTGCACTGCCCATAGATCTTTGTCTACACAAAATGACTGGTGACATGTATCATCTGAATCCATTTTTCAGAGGGATTTGCCCTTACAACTGCATTCTGAGACACTTGAGTAGGCTTGGAGTGTAGAAATATTTGGTTTTCAGCTTGTACCAACATCCAAAGCAAATCTACCTCCACTGGGAATCAAACTCGTGCTGTTCCTTTTTCATCCTCTGGTCATACAACAGTCCCCACCCCTGCCACCAAGAAGCCATGGTGAAATTGAGGGAGGAGCAGGGAGGTGACAGTGGAAGGTGGCATGGAATCTGGGAAAGTTGTTTGTTCCACAGAGCTGTGCTTGCTGGACCTGCTTGACTCTAGTCCCATGCCCCTTCATTTTATGACTGATTGTTCATGTCTTCCAATTTTAGGACTTACTGAGTCTAATATTTTCCACCACTGGGCCATAGAGTCAGAAGGTCTCCTATCAGCATTTGCCAGAGGCTCCATACATTGTCTTTCTCCACCACAGATACTTCTGAGTACTAAGGGATCTTTAAGGTCACACAGTCCAAGTGGCTGAAATTTGTATATGCTGCAGAGCCTTTTCTTTCTCTCCTACTTGGTCAAGTTACAATAGTTGACTGCTACATGTCCACATCCATTCAGTTTTCTCAGGGGCAGCTGATGAATTAGATGGAGATATATCACAAGGGCCGTCATCCTTAAATTCTCAAAATCTTTGAGGGTAGACAGTAATTTTTGCCATCCTGTCTAGTGCTGTGGTCTTGGTCAGAGGATAGTTTCCAGGTTTCTACTCGGGTTTCCATGCCTCGTTATTTCTTAGTCTACAGATAATGAGCCAAATTAAATGTGGGATTTCTGTCGACTCTTAAGTATATCCATTCCAAATATACATTTTGAAGCTATGGGAAGGATTTCTAGATGAGTCTGTGTATCTGTTGAGCACACTGTGAGATAACATTGGGTCAGAACATCATTTATTACGTGACAGCTGCTTGTCCCTAGTATCCCCCTTTCCTAAAATACGTTTATCTGAGAAAGTTGTCATTGACCTTCCTGAGAATGACTGCTGCACATTGTTTTCATTGTTGTTGTTTTTGAGGCAGGGTCTCACTATGTAGTTCAGGATGGCCTGGAATTCACTATACAGTCCAGGTTGGTCTTACACTCATGGCAATCCTCCTTCCTCAGCCTCCTGAGTGCTGGGATTACAGGCATGCACCACCATACCCAATCTCCAGTATATTCTTGCCATGAGGGGCAGAGTCTTTCCTCATGGAGATCCAACCTCTCTTTTTGTCATGAGTTCTGGGTTAGAGAAGTGGTTTTGACCTGAGTACTGATCCTGGGATCTCATTTCTCCACCAGGCCAGCTGACCCCTGCCTTATGCTCATTTGTTATTCTATTATTCATCTTTTGAATATGCTTTTGTTGGTTGCCCATCTCTCTTTCTCCTAGGAACAAATTCTCCTTAAACCATCTTCCTAGATCTTATAGACCAAGATCCCTTGACTGTTAATCCATCCTTGCTGCCTTGATGGGAATTATGCCCATCTTGCACATCTTGCTTTTGATGGTTATATGTCGCCATTTAATCTGTTATTATGGGTTCCTTAATATTTCCATTGCTATTAGATTGCTGAAGTATGAAACGATGTCTCCTATCATCCTGTCTGGGCTATGGAAGAAAGCCAAGAGATTCTCAATGATGCTTATGCCCCCTCACCCATGCATTCTTTCTCACCTTGGCAAATGAACTGTCCTGCAGGAAGGACTGAACCCACAAGGGTCAGTTCATAAGGTTAGACCTATTCTAGCATGTCAACATCCATGAGGCTTTAAGTCCTTTTCCACTGTTTACTACTGCAATATTAACACCCCCACTTTATTTAAGGTAAACTATCACATTTTCTACAATTTCATAAGGTTAGACCTATTCTAGCATGTCAACATCCATGAGGCTTTTAAGTCCTTTTCCACTGTTTCCCACTGCAATATTAACACCTCCACTTTATTTAAGGTAAATTATCACATTTTCTACAATTTTAAAAGATGTTTAAGTAGAGCATTGGAATTGTTATCTAGAGCTCATGGTAGATATTCAATTATATATCATGTCCTCATACTAACGAACTTTCTTTTATGTGACTAGTTTTCATCCACCTTGATCAGTACCCTGAGAATCACATCCTTGCATCCACCAACCCTATCCCAGTCCTGCTGTTCTTGGTGAGAACCTGTAGCAGTTTTGGCCAATCATCTTCTTCCTTGGAAAGCTCTCCTTTCCAGTTTGGTTATGCTGATCCTAAGTGTGGATCCAGTGGCCAAGACATAGTGGAAGCAGATCCTTGTAAAGCCCCTGCTTCACTGGATGCCTCTGGATAGCTTTCAAGAAAGTATGGCATGTATGCGTGTCTTCCTATAGATGCTCCAGGAGAATTGGAGGTGCAAGTTTCTCAAGTGAATCTTCCAAGACATCTCATTCCATCTTTCAACAACCCTGTCATTTCCCATCAGGACCCTGACTATGATGTGAAGACTGGCCTTGGCTGAGAACTCAGTCTTCTCTGAAGTTCTGCAACTCCTATTATTAAATCTTGCACCTGTTTTTTTTTTGTTGTTGTTGTCATTGTTTGTTGCTTTTTGTTTTTTTGCATCTGTCCTCTGGCTGCTGGAGACAAGAATCTCTTTAAGGTTGTTCAAGAGCCCTCTTAACTCTCACACTTTGTTTTAGGTTATTGATTAATAAATACAAGGCTGTCATTTTCTCTCATGATGAGTCAATGGAACTTAGCAATAACCAATCCATTCTATGGTCCTTATAATTATGTTTTCCCCATACCTCTTAAATGCCTGGGACATCATACCAACTAGTGTAACCCTTTCTGTTTATATCCATCTCAACCTAGGGAATCACAGGATAAAACCTTAATAGATTGCTTTCTATATAGTATCACCCTAAAAGTCTATTTAAATACTTTAATCATAGGCCATTCATGGATGCAGGGAAGGAAATAACAATGGCTGCACCAGCAAACAAGCCCAGTCTGGGAACCAGTGCCATGTGCAGCCATGGCCACACTGGGAACAACCAGATCCCAGCCCCTTCAAGTGTGGGCTGGCAAACAAGAAGTACTATCCCTAACGCCCAAGCAATGGGCTTATCTGGAGAAACATAGGCTGTGATGATAGCTAAGGAGGTGAAATGCAATTGGATGCCTGTGGTGTTTTTGTGTTTCACTAACATTACAGGTCTAGGGTCAGTGATCTGATCATAGGTTCAAAGAATATTGTACTCAGTGTGACACCTAGTGGGGTGTCCTTCTGAGGGTTGTTTTGAAGTCCTATATCATTTCCATTGTATTGTTGGGTTGGGTCTTACTCTCTTTTGTTTTGTTTGGTTATGTTAAATCCAATGGCAGGAGAAGCTATTGCAAGGATAGCAAGATATATTATGGTAGCAATTTTGGATTTACTATTGGCTTGCTTTGAAATCCTTTATTGCATTCATTGTATTGTTTTTATTGTTTCTATTCTATTCTGTTCTGTTTGATTTTTACTATGTCCCAAGTTATCTGCAGCTATTTTGAAGACATTCAAAAGGCATTATGGTAGCTACTGTTGATTTCATTATGTTTTGAAGTCCTGTATCTCTTACACTGGTTTGTTTTGATTGGTTTTATTCTGTTTTATCCTCTTTAAAATAAAATAAAAAATAAATACTTTAATCAAATTTATTTTATAGACCTTTTCAGATCATTCCATTATCTTCCATTCCTGAGACTCAATGATCTGACTCTTCTTCATAGTAACTTATTTTCTTCTACGAGTGAAACACCTTACTGTGAACTTGACTGTTATCATGTTCTTTTTGGTGGGCATCACCTTTATGTTTTCCTTTGCAGAGACCCTACAGTTCTTTTCTGCTCTAGATTTTTTGTTAATTCCTTTGTCATGCTGGTGTTGCAAACTTGGATAGCACAGATAAATCTTGGGTTCAAGTTTCTGACAATTCATAGGTGATTCACTTCATCTGGTGCCCAGCAGATGTTCCTCAGGCTTGCAGATGCAAATTGCTAAGGTCCTTCTTCACAGGACAACCATGATGACAACAACAACAACAACAACAGTGCTCATGCCTTGCCTCTAAACAATCTGAGCCTCAGTTCTTCTGTTCTTGTAAAGACATTGTATTTATCAGGTTTCCTTTCACTGGGGAAAAAATACCTGACACTTGCAATTTAAGGGGGGAGAGATTTACATCCAGGTCAAGGTTCAGAGGTTTCAGTAATGGTCAGCTGGCTTCAAGGCTCAAATCTCATGGTGGAGGAAACCTGTTCAACTCAACTACTGGTGGCTAGAAGCAAAGCATAGGGAAGACCACCAGGGAGAGAGGTACCCTTCAAAGCACACCTCAAGTGACCTGCCTCCTTCAGGTGAGCCCCACTTCCTAACATTATATTCAGCTGTGACTGTCAGTTAAAAAACACTGTTGTGTAATACAGTGATCCCATGATCCAACCACCTCTCCAAATGTCCTTAATTCAGTCAAATTGACAATTAATATTAACAGATATATACATTAAAATATTAACCTCAGATTGATCCCAAGCAGCTGGGGAGCCTTGGTGTGTGACTTGGAACCTGGTAGGGCCCCACCCAGCAGCCCCAAGGAACCAAGGAGCCTTGGTGTGCCCTTTGGGTCCTGATAGCGTCCTGCCCAGTGACCTTACGCAGCCATAGAGCCTTGGTGCACTGTTTGGATCCTGGTAGGACCCTGCCCAGTGACCCCAAGCAGACAGGGAGCTTCAGTGTGCTGTGTGGTGTGATCTGAAGGCCTACACAGCATACTCCACCTAGCTATGCAGCCTTGGAGGCCACTTGGGACTTGGTAAGGCCCTGCCAGCAAGCCCAATCAGCTGAGGAACCTCAGGTACCATATGGGGCCTGCTGAAGGCCCACTTGGCATACTCCACCAATTCTGGGAGCCTTTGAGTGCTTCCAGGACCTGGTAAGGCCTGCATAATGACCCTCACTCAGCTGAGGAAGCCTCCTCCAGTACAGACACCCATCCTCAACCCAGGAAATAACTGAGACTTTGCATTCGGCTGCTCTAGGGGAATACAGGAAAATGATAAAATGAAAGAGTAAAATGCAATCTCAAACCTCCAGCCCATCCCAAACAAGTGAAGGAGACATGGACATTGTATTGGGTATACTATGTACCCCCAAGTCCTCACATACTTTTGATGGGGCTGAGTCTGATGCTTGTGATCAGTTTGTTGTCTAGCACCAGGATTGATGATGTGACTGTTGTACCCGCCCAGGGGTGGAGCCGATGTACAGTATAAGGGAAGGCGGGTCTTCCGCTTCCCTGCTTCCTCCTCTCTCTAGCCAGCATGGCTTGTGGCTTGCGGCTTGCAGCTTGCAGCCACCATGAACTGTAGCCCCATCACCCCATGCTACCTTGGAGCCAACTTATGAACTGAAACTCCCGAGAAACTGTAAGAATAAACCTTTCCTTCCCTAACTTTGGGCGTCAGGTATTTTATCTTGGCAATGAGTGAAAAAGTAACTAAGACAGACGTAGAAGAAAGTATAAGCCATACACACCTGAAACTTCTGAAATGATGGCAACTGAAGTAAAGAAACAGCTCCATGAAGCTGTAAAGGAAGTCAGATTAGAAATAATCTTTCATATAAGACAAGAAATGATAAATGTAATGAAAGAAATGCTGAGCTCATCTAAAAAAGACATACTTAAAAAAATAGAAGAGCACTGCAAAATGATGGAAACCTTGAATGAAAAATATAAGAATTAGAATGCATGAATCAGATTCAAAGACATGTCTAGGAAACAAAAAATTTCATCAAAAGCTGGCAAAACCACCTTAATGAATGTCAAGATAGACTTTCAGACCTCAAAGACAAGATTGCAGCTAGTAAACAAGAAAGGAAAGATCTTTTAAAAGTAACAAGGAATCAGGAAATAACAATTCAACAGTTGCAGGATGATGCAAAGAAAAACAATATATGATTAATAGATGTAAATAAAAAAGGTGACAACACAAATGATACAAAAAGACTATTTAGAGAGATAATAGCAGAAAACTTCCCAAACATGGGAAAAAATGACATACAGATAAGTGAAGCATATAGAAACCCAATTAGCCAAAACCAAAATAAATCTACACTCAGACATATAATAATCAACATTCCAGAAATTCAATGTAATAGTAGACTATTAAAAGCTGCTAGATAAAATAAACAAATCACCTATAAAGGAAAGCCCATCAGAATCACAACAGACTTATCAACACAGACATTCAAGTCAAGAAGAGCCTAGAGTGAAGTATTTCAAATCCTAAAGGAAAACAACTTCCAATCCAGATTGATGTACCCTGCAAAATTATCCTTCAAAATCGATGTAGAAATAAGATCCTTCCATGACAAAAAACAGTTGAAGAACTTCATGACTACCAGACCAATCATGCAAAGAATACTGAATGATATTCTAGAGAGACATAAAAATAACTATGACATCAAGAACATGAACAGAAAAAAAAAAAAACCCACCAAGCAGGGCAAACAATTAAACAGAGGGGAAAAGTAAAGAACCCACAGCAGAAAGATAACATGAAAAAAACGATCCAATATATATCAGTTATAACCATGAATGTAAATGGCCTCAATTCACCAATCAAAAGAAGAAGACTGGCAGAATGGATCAAGAAACAACATCCAACCATATGCTGGATACAAGAAACCCATCTAACCCAAAAGGAAATTCATAGACTGAAAGTCAAAGGATGGAAAACAATACTTTATGCAACAGGAGCCCAGAAAAAGCAGGGGTAGCTATCCTATTTGCAGGCAATGTGAACTTCAAACCAAGAATGATCAAAAGAAATAAAGAAGGTCACTGCCTACTGATTAGGGGAAAACTTCAAGAGGAAGAGATAACAATCTTAAATATGTGTGCACCAAATATGGGAGTACACAGCTATATAAAACAAATATTGATATAAACAAAAAATCAAATAAGCAATAATGCAATTATAATGGCAGACCTTAACACTACATTGACACAAACAGACAGATCAACTGGACAAAAAATCAGCAAAGAAATAGCAGAACACAATCAAACTTGTGAACAAATGGACTTAGTAGATGTGTACAGAGTGTCCCACCCAAAAAAATCAGAATACACATTCTTCTCAGCTTCACATGGGACAATCTCTAAAATAGACCATATACTAGCTCATAGAACATGCTTAAGTAAATGCATAAGAATCGAAATTATCCCATGCATATTATCTGATCATAGTGCCATGAAGCTGGAAATTAATGACAAAAGAAACTTCAAAAACTCCATAAACACATGGAAATTAAGTGATACACTCCTGAACAATCAATGGGTCACAGAGGAAATTAAAGAAGAAATTAAACAATATCAACAAGCAAACAAAAATGCAAATGCAATTTACCAGAACCTGTGGGATGCAGTGAAAGCAGTACTCAGAGGGAAATTTATTGCAGTGAATTACCGTATCAGGAAAACAGAGTGAACACAAATAAATATCCTGATGCTACACCTCAATTATCTAGAAAAAGAAGAGCAAGTCAAGATGAATGCCTAGAGAAGGGAGAAAGACCAGAGTAGAAATTAATGCAATTGAGACTAAGAAAACAATACAAAGAATCATCAAATCAAAGAACTGGTTCTTTGAAAGAATGAATAAAATTGATAAGCCCCTAGCCAACCTTATTTAAAAAAAAAGGAAACAAGAAACTCAAATTCATGCAACAAGGAATGAAAAGAGTGAAATCAGTACAGACCCTGTGGAAATACAGAAGATCATCAATACCTATTTTGAAAACCTTTACTCCTGTAGGCTCAATAACACAGAAGAAATGGACAGATTTCTAGAAACATATGAATTTCCAAAGCTGGATAAAGAAGATGTAAAACTGCTGAATAACCCAATTTCAGTTAATGAAATTGAAAATGTAATTAGAACCTTATCAACAAAGAAAAGCCCAGGTCCTGATGGATCCACAGCTGAATTATATAAGAAATTCAAGAAAGAAATTCAAGAAATGCCAACACTCCTCAAACTCTTCAATGAAATTAAAAGGGAAGCAATTTTCCCTAACTCATTTTTGGAAGCAAGCATTACCCTAATGCCCAAACCAGAGATAGAACCAACCAAAAAAGAAAATAACAGGTCAATCTCCCTAATGAACATAGATGCAAAAATCCTCAATAAAATACTGGCAAACTGATTGCAGCAAGTCATCAAGAAATTTATACACCATGACCAAGTGGGATTCATCCCAGGAATGCAGGCATGATTTAATATACACAAATCAATAAACGTAATACATCATGTCAACAGAGCCAAAGCTAAGAATCACACGATCATCTGAATAGATGCAGAAAAAGCTTTTGATAAAGTCCAACACTCATTCATGATAAGAAACCTACAGGAAGTTGGAATAGATGGCCTTTACTTCAATCTAATAAAAGTCATCTATGACAAACCAATAGCCAGCATCATATTAAATGGCCAAAAACTGAAAGCTTTCACTCTAAAATCAAGAACAAAACAAGGATATCTACTAACACAACTCCAATTCAATATAGTTCTGGAAACATTAGCAAGATCAATTAGACAGGAAAGAGAAATAAAAGGAATAAGGATAGAAAGGAAGAAGTTAAATTATTATTTGCAGATGATATGATACTCTACATAAAAGACCCCCAAAACTCCATTGAAAGACTTCTAGATATAATAACCAAGTTCAGTGATGTAGCTGGATACAAAGCCAACACTCAAAAATCAATAGCATTCCTGCACACAAACAACAAACTCACTGAGTGAGAAATAAGAAAAACCACACTCTTCACAATAGCATATAAAAAAATGAAATACTTAGGAATTATTCTAACAAAGGAAATAAAAGATTTACACAGTGAAAATTACAGTACTCTGTAAAAAGAAATTGAAGAGGATTTCAGAAAATGGAAAGACATTCTTTGTTCATGGATAGGAAGAAACGACATTGTGAAAATGGCCATTCTCCCAAAATTGTTGTACAGATTTAATGCAATTCCAATCAAAATACAATTAGCATACCTCACAGATCTAGAGAAATCATTACTAAAATTCATCTGGAACCAGAAGAAACCTAGAATAGCAAAGGCTATTCTGGGCAACAAAAGTAAGGCAGGAGGCATCACAATACCTGACTTAAAGTTATACTATAAAATTACTGTGATAAAATCAGCATGGTACTGGAATAAAAACAGACCTGAAGATCAATGATATAGATTAGAAGATACAGTCAAAACTACAAACACACTCAGTCACCTCATCTTTGACAAAAGGGCCAAACATGTTCACTGGGAAAAAGATAATCTTTTTAAAAGTAGTGCTGAAAAACTGACTTTCCATATGCCAAAAGCTAAAACTAGACCTATGCCTATAACCATGCACTCAACTAAAGTCAAAATGGATCAAAGATCTAAATATTAAAACAGAAACACTAAATCTGCTGGAAGACAAGTAGGTAGAAATCTTGAGGACATAGGGGTAGGCAGAGAATTCATGAACAAAAATCAAACTGCACGGAAAATACTTCCTAAAATCAAAAACTGGGGTCTCGTCTTATAAAAATGCTTTTGCATGTCAAGAGAAATCCCCAACAGAGTGAAAAGAAAACCCATAGATTGGCAAAATATCTTAGTCAACTGTCATTCAGACAAAGGACTTCTATCTAGAACATATGAAGAATCTAAAAAAATCAGGCCCCCAAATTCAAAGACCGAATCCAAAAATGGTCATCTGAGTTGAATACTCACTTCTCAGCTGAAGAAATACAAATGGCAAATAAATAATGAAAAAATGTTCAGCATCATTGGTCATTAGAGAAATGCAAATTAAAACAACACTGAGATTCCATCTCACTCCGGAATGAATGCCAGGATCAAGGAAACAACCAATACCAAGTGCTGGAGGGACTGTGTGGAAAAAGGAACTCTTCTGCACTGTTGGTGGGAGTGTAGCCTGGTTCAATCACTGTGGAAACCGGTCTGGAGGTCCCTTAAAAAGCTGGGATTGGTGGTCCTATTTGACCCAGCTATTCTGCTTCTGGGCATATTCCTAGAATTGAAAACATCATACCATAGTGATATATGTGCACCCATGTTTATAGCAGCACAATTTGTAATAGCTAAATCTTGGAAACAACCCAAATGCCCATCAGCTGAGGAACGGATAAAAAAGATGTGGGATTTTTATACAATGGAGGCTTTTATAGGTAAATGGATGTGACTTGAGACCATACTGATAAGTGAAATAAACCAACTTACATGTGTAAATACTGTATTATCTCCCTAGTGTAAGAAACTGAAAGGAACAATAAGATCCAAAATCTTCAGTAAATATTGTGAAAGGGTATGAAACTGCTCAAGGGAAAAAATAACTCAGATAGGGAAAAGGAGAAAATAAGAAAGGGAAAAGAAAAAAGATATAAATTTGTATATATACACAACATAGCTAAGGTGATTGTACGACTAATTCTATTAGTTCTTGGAGCAAAATAATTAATATTCATAGGATTAGATCAATTTTGCAGGTGTATATCTGGTAATCTGACTAACTCTTTTGAAGATGACTATGCAAAATAACAACCTTTGTTAAGTTCCTACTACCTTGTTTTGAAAACCTATATTATTATTTAGGGTTTTTTTTTATCATTGTTTATTCGTCTTTTTTGTTTTTCTTGCATTGTTTTGTTTTGTTTTGTTTTTCTCTCTTTAAAAAGAAAGAATAAAATATTAGCCTCAAACCCTAAGAACCATCCCTAGTTCTGCTGGCTTGAGTTCCCTCCCCTTCATTCATGCTACTTGAGATTTTGGAAAATTACCTTTCTTTAGTTTGAGCTCAACTATGCATTAACTAAATCATTTTTGCTTTATTTTATCCACATTTCTACCTGATTCTAGCAAGAAGGTGACCTGTACATGTCAGCTACATCACCATATTTATTGGAAATTATATTAATTTATTTTCACAAAGCACACTGCTTAGTTCATCATAGTAACAGAATTTTATAGATAAATTTAACAGATAACTTCAGATATTTTAACCACAAATGCAGGGCTTAGCATGGGATTTCCTTTACCCTGCACTCAGTACGTGAGCCTTATATTTTTCTTTATGGTGGAAGGAAATACTGTTTCTAATGGAAACGGCTACTGTTTATATATTCCTTATTTCTAAAGGTCACAGAATCATTAATGTGACAACATCATTTGCTAGAAGTGACTGCTCAAACAATAGCAATATCATGTTGAGATACTGCTTTATAATTAAGGGAAGCTTAAAAGTGGTAAAATACGAAAAAAGAAAGAATGTATAAATAAAAGCAGTTAAAAATTCCAGATAATCTTGATAAATGGAGAGAAAAAAGAAAAGCAGGTGCCTTTCACTTAGATTTCAGACAGATGATTTCTGGTTGCATTTGAGTATTCAACCTAAGTCTGCCTCAGGGCACTAGAAAGCTGTGAAGCTGACACCTACACAGCAGATCACAACAGGTTCAGCTGCCCTGACAGAATGACAGAGGCCACATATATATGTACATATATTTTTTTCTTTTCTGTCAGAGATATTCCCAGTGCATAAGGCAAGCGAAGGCACATTTTCACTCATCTGCTGGCAGCTATGTCTACAACTGACATCCTTTCCAACCTGCTTTCCGCACACAACATAATTATAGGCCTGTGAGGTAAGACTGGACCATAATATGCCTAGAGGGGTCCAGAGAGACAGCAGAAGTAGGAGATGCCTGAAGACGGGGGAGGGGGAAGACTGTCGAACTGTCAATCAAGACACACTGAGAACAGAGGTGTGGCCAAAATGATCACATGCAAGGCAGGAGCTGAGGCAGGCATCCAAGAGAATTGTGTGTGATCTTCATTCTAAAATATCAGATGTATAGTTTCAGGGTTGAGAAGCTAAAAATAGGTAATGTTCCATATAACCTACTTTCTCTGATTTCTTACAATTAATTTTCAAACACATTGTGTTTCTTTACCATCACTTAAGTGGTACATTAAGGGAAGTACTGGTAAATACCCCAGAAATAAAATAATGCAGACAGTTAAAGTCATAGACTTGTGTGAATAATACACTAATATCTGTTCTACATGTGTCAAAGAATATTTGTTGCTTTTTATTTTCAAAAGTATTTAAATATGATATTGCAGATGTCTTCTATCATGGGACATTATTGATAATAAATGAAATGCAATGAATATATTTAGGAAGGCTTTGTGTATTTTATTTAGTTTTATATAAAGCATGTAAATCACTGTCACATGTGTTTACTATTTTGGCAAGAAATCTGCATGTAAAGCAAAGCAACGAAAATCATACACTACAGCATTCTTTTCCTACTACTTTATTGCATTTTCTCCTTGTCAAGTTGGTTGGTTTCAACAGTTTGGTCTACTTTTTCTTGTTCTTTTTTTCCCCTTAAGTTCTACTATATTTTATTTAGTATATTCTTGAACTCTTGGATTTCTCATGTCTTGCTTTTTTTTGGTCAGTTTAGCCAATTTTTTCTCCCTTTTCAATAAGCACTAAATTCCTATCTAGGACTGATTAATAGTTTCATTTTTTAAATGGTGGCTCAAGGCATCACTATGTATAAGAATGAAGCAATCTTAGTATAATAATTTTTTTGAGACAAGATCTCATTTTGTGGTGTAGGCTGGCCTTGAACTTGCTTATGTAGCCTGGGATGGCCTCAAACTGACCGTCACCCTACTTCCTCAGCCTCCTGAGTACTAGGATTACAGATGTGTGTCACCATGCCCAGTTATCTTAGTACAGTTTCTGCTCAGTGTAGCCTTCTGTATGTGAACTGACTTCCAAAAAACTCCACTCCTTTATGTATAGTGATCTGATATCATATAAGACACATTTCTATCTCCAAATGGACATGAAAAAATTCTGTCTCACTAGATCATTAATTGCATTACTCAGAAAATGTAGCTAGGCCATTTCTTTGGAAATGCTTTAGGGTGAGTGAAATTCTTTGGCAACTCTGCACTAAATAGTTTCACTGAATAGGACATAGCTACTGGTTGGATTGGTGAGAGGGAGGAGGAGGAGCTAGAGTTGACTCCAAGGTTCCGACATACTGTCTGAAGAGAGTGCTGCCATCTCAATAAGAAATATAAAAGGAAAACCAAGTTATGAGGTAAGGATTAATCATGTTGCTTTTATTTATAGCTTTATTGAGGCATAACTGCACACATTTAAGATTTAAGATCTGATAGGTCTTAACATACATTTACATCCACAAAATCATGACCTCCGTCAACATAGTGAACCATTCAATTATCCGTAGTGTTTCCTGTACTTTCTCTGTAATCCACCCCTCCACTTACCCCACCCCATCCCACCGATATGTATTAGTTTAGATTTTATATAATTTTATATAAATGGTTGGGTCTCCTCCCCACAACTCCTCCCTCCAGTTAAACATCCCTAATCCAAAAATCCAAAGCCTGAAAAGTTACAAAATGTGAAACTTTTTGAATGTCGTCAGTACTACTCATTTTTTGGCTTGGCTTCTTTTACTCAGTATTGTTTGGAATTCATTCATGTTGTTGTGTGTATTAATAGTTCATGTCTTGTTTTTGCTTGTAATATTCCATTTGGTGGGTATATGTATTGGGTAATACTATGTACCCCCAAGTCCTCATACTTTTGATGGGGCTGAGTCTAGTGCTTGTGTTCAGTTTGTTGTCTAGTGCTGGGATTGGCACATGCCCAAGTGTGGAGCTGAGATACAGTGTAAGGGAAGGTGGGTCTTCCCCTTCCACCCTCTCTCTATCTCCCCTCTCTTCTCTCTTGCCAGTGCGCCTTGTGGCTTGGAGCCACCGTGAACAGTAGCCCCTCCATCCCATGCTGACTTGGAGCCAACTAATGGACTGAAACTTCCAAGAAACTGTAAGAATAAACCTTTCCTTCCTTAATTTTGGGCGTCAGGTATTTTGTCTCGGCAACAAGCGAAAAATAACCAAGACAGTATACTACAGGTTTTTTGTCCAGTCATTTATTGTAGAACATTTGTATTGTTTCCAGTTTGGGGCTGTTACAAATAAAGCTGCTATGAACATTTGTCCACAAACCTTTGTGTAGACAAATATTTTACTTTCTCTTGGGCATCCTTTCACATAGAGTCTGGGTAAATACCTGTGAGTAGAATAGTTGTTGTTTATGACTAGTATGTGAAACCTTTTAAAAACCATCAAACATTTTCCAAGGTAATTGTATCATTTTATATCATCACCAGCAGTGTAAGAGAGCTTCAATTGCCCTACATCCTTGCCAACACTTGGTATGGTAAAACTTTTTAATTATAGCCATTCTACTACATACATTGATATCTTATTGTTGCTGTTGTTTGAATTTTCATAATGATTAATAATGTTTAGTGTATTTTACATACTTATTTCTTATATGCATAGCTTCTTGATGAAGTGCTTAATCTTTTGCCCATTTAAAAAACTGAGCTATTTACCTTATTATTGAGTTGAAAGAACTCCATAATAAGCTTTTGGTTGGGTATCTTTTATTGAATATATGTTTTAAAAATAATTTGTGCTGGTCTGTGGCTTGTGTTTTTGTAATGTGTAATGTCTATGTGACATTCAAGTAGAGCTATGCAGGAGGGAGTCAGATAAGAAGGTTCAGAGTCCAGAGGAGCTAGATTAACTCAGAGAAACCATCAGTATGAGCTAATTTGTTCATTAATTTCTTCTTCAAATATTTATTGAGGATAGCTATAATAGGCAAAGTCTTTATTCTCTCGGCCTTAATAGTCTTGTAATGAAAACAGATACGAAATAAATTAACACAGGGACTAGTTTCATGAAAGAAATAAACTGGATTCTGTGAGTTGATTCAGGGAGCTTTGGGGATGCTAAAGGATGTTTTTCCTGGGAAAGTATTTGAAAAGGCCAGAAGAAAAGGAATATACCTCAAAGAAACACTGGACTTTCTTTCCTGAAGTCTTGCCTTAGTCTATTGGATAGAAATGTAAGCTCTTTAGCCAGGCAAACAAAGTTCTCTACTGCAGCTAAGTTCAGCTGAAGCCTTTGTTTGACGCTGCTACCTGGATTGTTGTGCTTCCGTTTTTTCACTTACCTAAGTCTAATGCTTCTTTTGAGGCCATCAGGTCATCTCTTCTTGGAGTTTCCTTTGAGTCACATCATCTCTTCCTATTCCATCTCCAGCTGCTATCACTGAGAATGGATTTATATGCTATTTACTAATCACTGCTTAACGGTTTTACAAGGGAAATGCTTGAGGGCAAGGAGCACACTTCTTAGTATCTACTAGTGCTTGAGAGTTATTAACATACAGTGCACACTCAACAAGCTGCCGTTTATAGATCTACCAGAAAAGACAAGGAAAGTTGGATTTTCAATTTTAATGGGTTTATAACTCCTTAATAATGCATTTAATAGCCAAAAATATAAAAACCTGAAGGTATTATCTAAAAGAAAAATCTTACTATTGGCAATGATACAGAAACAGTGGTCAATAGAATGGGAAAAAGAAATTCTACATTTTTCCATTAAGTAGCTAACTAGTTCACATGAAATTCACATCTGATACACATTAGGTAGCCTATCTCTTCTCTCTGACCTCCTTCCTTCTATGTCTTTCTGGTCTAGTTGTCCCCAGAATGGAGATGACAAGAAGGAACTAAAAGTCTCCAGGTCCTGCTGTTGCTGAATGGAAACCGGAAGTATTTCAGGACCCTCAAGCTATAACAGCCGTAAGACAAACAAATCTCTCTTGATAAACTGGCTTTCCCTAAAAAACTGGTATGTTAATATACTGCCATTTTTTCCCTAAAGATTGAGGATAGTGCAACAAAATACATGCCTATCTGCCTAGGGAGAGTGCTGATACGGTAGCTACACACCTCACACGCTTTTTCATCTAGTCTACTTTCTCCCACTGCAGAGTGTATACAATTTGCACACACAGCTATCAGGCAACTCTTCTCTTAGTCCTACAATTCTCAATTCAGATGAAGCACAGAAAATTACCTCTTGCAACTCTTCTTCTTTTAAATTACAACTTTTCTATTTCTCTTTCTTTAGAGAGTGTGGTGGATTAACTAACGGTCAACTGATAACACCCAGCTGAACTGAATTAGCATAGTGCTGGATGTGGAAGGCCCACCTGAGGATTGTTGCCAACAGAATAAAAGGAGAACTGGAGGGGAACATGGTGCACTGTCAATCCCTCCCCTTCCCCATCCTCCCATCTCTTCATTCTCTCCCCATGTGCTAAATGTCTATATAGCTCGTATTGTCTATATTTTATTTTGCTCTTTATTTATATTTTTGGTTTCTCATATAAGAAATACTTATTTTATTATATGTAATATTTAAGCTTCTGTGTCTGATATATTTTTATTTAACATTATGATCTCAAGGTGCATCTATTTTCCTGCAAATGACTTAAATTTATCTTTCTTTATGGCAGAGGAGTACTTCACTGTGTATAAATATCATGTTTTCTTTATCTACTCACCTGTTGATGGAAATATAGGCCACTTCCAAGATTTAACTGTTGTGAGTTGTACTGCTATAAACATGAGTATACCTATACCAGTATACTATGATGTATTTAACTCTTTTGGGAATAGACCTAGAAAGGAAATAGATAGTGGAATATGTAGTTTTAGCTTTTTAAAGAATCTCCATATTGATTGTCATGGTAGTAGTACTAGTTTACATTCCTGCCAACAATGAAGAAAAGTTCCATTTTCCCCACAGCCTCACCA